>APFE031375233.1:51061-125031 GCA_000404065.3 Pinus taeda
ACTATATCCTCGATTGATGGTTTTTTGAATGAATGATTTAGTTTAAGACATTTCAGTTCCTTGCTGTTTCAATTAGATTTCTTTTTCAAGCATTCATTTACTTTTGGGTTTTAAGCACTATACTGCAAAACATTACTCTTAAGTAAATAGCCGCCTCAGACAGAGTATACTCTTGAAATAAAAAGTCGTCCCTGGGTTGATAATTAATGTGAGGTAATTAGGTGTTAAAAAGACCCTTTTTATCGCTCCACAATGAGCCCTATTCCTTTATTGATGGATTTTATGGTTATCATCAACTTAAGATTTCTCCAGAGGATAGAAGAAAAACCACCTTCACAAGAGAGTGGGGGTTCTTTCAATACACTATTATGCAGTTTGGATGGAAGAACGCACCTACAATATTTTCCCACATAGTCATAACAACGTTCAAAGAATTCATTCATATGTTTCTTGAAATATACTTCGATGATTGGATGGTGTTTGGCTTAGTGAAGCGCCATGTTGCAAGTCTGCACCTTATGTTAGATACATGTTGAAGATACTAGATGACATCGAATTTGAAAAAATGTATATTTTTTGTTCCTTTGGGGATCTTGTTGGGTCATGTTGTGTGTAAGCAAGGCTTGATAGTGAACCCTACAAATATTGTGGTACTTGTGCAATTGGAGGCCCCTAGGAACTTGAAGTTGCTACGTGTGTCGCTAGGACACATGGGATACTATAGAAAATTCCTTAAATATTATGCTCAAATTACTGTGCCCATGGAAAAACTGCTAATGAAGGATGTGACATTCTATTGTGAGGGAGAATGTGAGCACGACTCGAATGTGTTGATTGAAAAGATGCTGACTACGCTAATACTGGAATTTCCTGATTAGAAAAAGGAGTTTCATGTACATGTTGATGCATCTTGCATTGTGCTAGGTGAGTACTAATACAGGTAAATGAATGAGGACTAGACCATATTATAGCCTTCATAAGTAGGAATTTATCAAAGGTAGAGAAAAAATATGCAACAATAGAGTGCAAGGGGTTGGCCATGGTCTATGTGCTGCAAAAATTTAGGCATTATCTGTTAGGAAGACATTTCAAGATGTATATTCATCATTTTTCCTTAAAGTACCTGCACAAGAAGCCTGTGTTGGGGGGGGGGGGGGGGGAGAATATTTGAAGGTGGTTGTTATTATTTTAGGAGTACGATTTTGTTGTAATTGTCAAGTCAATGATGTTGAATGTTGGACCTGAGCATCTATTGAGAACTAAAACAAGTGAAGAACCCAGTAATTTGGAGGAATGATCACCTAATGTAGAAATCTTTGTGGTACATATAGTTGATGACCATTTTGTTGACATTATTCAGTTATTAACTACAATGATGGCACCTAAAGGATACACAAATCAACAAAGGAAAGAAATAGTAGTTTGCACAACCGATTTTTTAGTCATTGTGAGGCATTTGTACAAAATGGGGATAGATGAAGTCCTGTGAAGATATGTGCCATATTTTGAGCATGATAGTATTCCCATCGAAGTTCATGGGGGAGTCGTGGGAGGCCATTAGGGGGAGTCTTGGGAGGCCATTATGCAAGAAAAGTAACTGTGCAAAATATTTTGCATGTAAGACTATCATGGCCAACATTGCACAAGGACACCAAAGCATAGTGTAAGGTGTGGAACGCATGTCAATGGACTAGTAGACCATCTTGAAGTGATGAACTACCGCTACATCCTCAAGTCTCTTTACAAGAATTTGAGAAATGTACGATCAATTTTATTCGGCCAATTCAACCACCTAGAAAGAAAATAGGCATGTGCTACATTAACACTGACATAGAGTATATGACATGATGGGTGGAAGCACAACCGGTTAAGGATTGTACAAGAGCAACGACACCACAAGTCCTGTTTCAACATGTCTTGACACAGTTTAGATGCCCAAAAATCTTAATGAGTGATAGGTGTATGCACTTTATGAATGAAACGATTAGCACATTGATAAATGAATTCCATTTATACCACCAGAAGAGTACACCATATCACCCGCAAGAAAATGGGACAGTCAAAGCCTTTTAAAAAAAAATTGGAGAACGCGTTGACAAATATATATAACGTGTAGCGAAATGATTAGGATCTGCAATGTGTAGTGAAAGAATTTGACAAGGAAAACATCGTTTAGATTAGTCTATGGGGTCGAAGAATTGATGCCTATGGAGTACATAGTGCCCAGTTTGCACATAACAACTTTGACAGATATGGCGGATTGTGAGGTGTTAGAGGAAGACTATTTCCTAGCATGATTCCACCAACAATTATAGAAGGCTCACAAAAAATCATGGCATGATCGTCATATCAAGCTTCACACATTCAAGGTAGATTATATTTTGTTGTTATATGATAGTTAGTTCACTAAATTTCTGTGTAAATTCCAGATGCATTGGTTAGGACCATATATTGTGATGGAAACTACAGACGGTGGTGTAGTTCATCTCACGAAGCTGAATGGGGAGCCATTCCTAGGAACAATGAATGGGAGAAGGTTGAAGCTATATACGAGCAATCCTTTGTAATGACTATATGGTAGCAGGATAGTCTTAACACTCCAGGCACATGCAAGGGAGTGCAGGACTATAAGCTACATTGCCGGATTTGGAAGATAAAGCAACAAGCAAGCTGCATGAACGTTGATGAGGGTGTACTAGTTGAAGTTGCACTGTGGATGTTGTGCCATAAAGCATAGCCCAATAGGAAAATGACCATTGCACCTACTGTTCAGAACTTGATGGCTAAAAAGTGGTTAGGAGGAGCGGGGAAGTGGAAATTAAGGGGAGAATATATAAAGATCTGCCACAAAAGCAACATTTATTATCAGAGTTTGGGGGTGATTTGAATTCAAAACCCCCTATAAATTACGAATGCTAGTCCAACAGAGAATACTTTTCATTCTAAGAGTTGCTTCCACATTTTGTTGTCTGACGTGTATGAATCAAGCGTTCTGGGAATAATTTGTGATGTTCCCCACATTTTCCAACTATTCTGCAATAGATCGAGAGTGTTTCATTGAGAAGATGAATTGTACAAACCCTATCGAAGCCCTAATTTTATAGGCAGATGTGTCTTACGTGCTAGGCCCCGAGGTCAATAGTATGGAAGCCATGCTCGTTGTGCCTATGACGCCAAGGTCACTTAGGCCGAAACAATCAGTGACGAAAGAAAATCATCCTGCCATGAAAGAAAATCAACCAGTTGTGAAAGAAAAATAGAAGAAGTTGGTGTTGGTATGAATTTAACCAACGAAGCATACATAGGCATAACCGAAGCAGAAAAGGAATAAGCAACCATAAAAGGTTGTGGACTTAGATGAAGAGGAGTACCAAGGTGCTGAAGAAGTCGATTCTGAGGGGGTCGAGCCTATCTCTATGCTACCTGAGTACATCAATCTAAGGAAGCGAAAAACTAAAGCAACCAAGGATCTCAATTCAGGAAAATTTGGAGTGTCCACTCCCCTACTATTGAAGCAGGTCAGATTTGAAGGACCTAATCTTGCGCGCTTCTCACTGTTTAAAATGGAGGACTAGTACCTAACAGATCACGAAACATTTTCACATCTAGTGACACATAAGTATATGATGAAGATATACTATCATGAAATGAGAGTTACATAGTTAGAACCCATTAAGTGGGTCCGCGACATTGAGCAGTGGAGGTTGCTGAAAATACTTTTAGTATCGCATTATCACTGCTCATCTATCAATATGATTTGTGTACACCATCTCCTTACGCTAATGGATGATGGGATTCTATGGCTGCAACAGCTTATTCCAATAACCGATATGTTGATCCATAGGATAACGAAGTTTCCCTACAAAGGAGCAGAACCTACTAAGGAGTTTGGAGGGAAAATAAGGGAAAAGGAGCTTACTGATTAGTTGAACAAGGAGTATGGTATTGTGAAAAATTCACAAAGATACTCTATCATGTCAATTGAAGACCAGGTAGTCGAGTTCGCTATCTAGATCCTCATGGGCAAGATTATAAGGAAGTGTCACGCGGATGAAGTTATGGCACCGGTAGTGTCACTTATTGCATAGTGCATGAAGGGCATGTAGTATAATTGGTCCAAGTATCTCTGCTCGGAGTTCCTCACAAACTGCTAAGAAGCCCAAGAAGAAAGCAAGCCATTTCATTATGCTTGGCTTCTCATGTCCATTGCATTAGTTGCGTCGAGGGGAGGGCAACCAATTTCCTCCACACGAGAACAATTTGTAGGAGGCAGCACAGTTCACCTTGTTCTATTCTACGAAGGATGTGCACCACATCAAGGAAACAAAAATTTTCTAGGCCTTAATGGAGATGGACCTGGAGATGGCGATCAATCACCAACCAAGCTTGTCCCCAACCTTGTTTTGGAAATTAACAACCTATGCATAGTTTAAGCGGATTTCACAACGTCTCAATCTGTGCGTGAAAGGACTTAGAAGGAAATTGGCATGACTTCCCTTATTTTGTGTCTGAGATGGATGTGAAGGAAGTTGTAGGGTATTGGTTGTCGAAGTGGTGTGAAACTACAAGGCTTGAGGTGGGAACTAGCAAAGGCGTAGAAAGCTCTGCTACACATAAATGAAATGATGTCACTAAGAAAGTCGTGCACAACTTGGCTGAACAAAAGAAGAAGGAGGTTGTTAAGGAAGATCCAGAGAAGACACGTCTGGATTAAGAGCACACTACTAAAGAGCAGGCAGAAAAAGAATGGAGGGATTCTAAGGAGAGTGAGAATTTTTCTTCACCTCATACTGATGAGCAAGAGCTGTCAGAGCAAGTAGGAGGAGGCGGTGAAGAGAAGAGCACTCATTTAATCCTAAAGAAGTGTGAATTGGAATAGACAGGTGGACAACAAAAGAACAATAACTTTCATAAGCAGACACATATTGATCCCATGGTACTGACATAAATCAATCTCAATGATATCAGTGACAAGATACGAGAAACAACAGTAGAAGTGTTGCAACAATTTGAGTAGCAATACATGCAGACGTTGGGGAGTGTCTAGAAGGATTTGCATGAGCTGCATATCAAGGTGAATAGGATTCAGGTCGGTGTTAGACAAGCAAGTGGAGGACAAGTGAACCTGACATAGGGAAGTGGTGTGGTACCAAAGCTTTAATGGACTTTCGATCTCAAAGTCATTACTCCGCCAAAGCGGTTATTCCATGATGAATCAGACGAGGATCATGTAGTGCTAAACACAGTGAAGGATAAGGGACTAAACCTTGTCGTGCTACTGCTCCATACCCTTCATGTGCTACATCAGGGGGTTTTAGATGAGTTGAAGATTAGAGAATAGTGTATGCTCACTATCATCAGTGAGTTTAAAGTCAATAATGAGCAGCTTTTCATAGAAAAAACTCAAGCATTGAAGGAAGAGGTGGAGTAAAAAATGAGTCACAAGGTATTGGGTTATGACGTTGAAATCATCTACAAAAAAGGGAAGAAAAGTGTTGTTGCACATGCACTCTCAAGAAAATATGAGCATGTGGAATTTTGTTGTGTCATTTCATTATCCAACCTGAATGGATAAATGGAGCAAGAGATGAATGGAAGGATGATGAAGAGGCATGGACAATCATTCAAAAGTTGCAGCAATATCTGAGTACATATCATACATTTATCTGGAAAAATGATTTATTATGGTACAAATATTGTTCATATCTTTGTAATAATTCCCAATTCAAATAAAATATTCATTTAGAATTGCAAACCTATTTTAGAATTAGGATGGCCTTAAATATGATATTCAGAAGTTTGTGGCATAATGTTTGAAGTCATCGTTGAGAGGAACTATAATTGGCTTTTATCATAGGTTTACCCAAGTCTAAAGGGAAGAGTTTCATCATGGTGGTAGTTGATATGCTTACGATGCATGCACACTTTTGTGCATGATCTCATCATTTTAAAGCTAGTACAATTGCTACTACATTTATGGAACTAATTCGAAAGCTACATGGAAACCAATATATATTTTTTTTTATTTTTTTATTTTTTTCCCACAGAAAAATCGAACCTTCTATTGACATAAGAGGGTTACATAGCACATGCAGTGCATTGTCATTTCCCTTTTTTCAGAGAAAACCATAAGCCGCTACTTGTAGGAAATTTCATAAATTCCACCCTACAACCCTGTCAAAACCGATCTATAATATAACAAAAAAAATGTGGTTTACCCTACCCCTGGCTTCCGTATAGGAAAATAGCCGAAAACGGAGTAGACAAAAGCCCACAACAGTAAAAAAACCAGCAGGTAGACACTATGCTGGCAGTAAAGTTTTAACATCAAGGACGGAGAGGTGCTCAGGCCTCCATTATAAGGAAAATAGTGTTGAGTCCCATTGCAGTTTGTACATATACATAAGAGTTTCTTACAACAAATTATACAAGAAAAAAACAAAGGACTAGAAGGAAATAAGAGTTGTTGGCTGCTCTCGAATTATGCAAAAATAGGAGGATCAATTCCCCTCGCCACCCCATCGACCACTTCTTCTACTGACAATGTGCCCAAAACCTACTCAGTGCCTTTCTTAGAAAGGTTGTCTGCTTCTGTGTTTCTTTCCCTGTAAATGTGACAAATTTTGAGCTCAGAAAAACAACTTTTAAGACGAATAATTTTGAGCAAGCAAGGGAGTTAAAAGAAAATTCCTGCAAAGATGCATTCCATTGGCCCACTTGATTGAATTCAGAGAGTCCACAAATATCTTAGCCTCTCGCTCATTGCGCAAAGAGAGCCAACAAAGGAGCAAATGCAAATCTTTGAGCTCAGCAAAATTATTTGTTCCGGTACGAAGTCCAATGGAGGCTTTGAGGATGTTCCCCGAGGGAAAGTGTATGACTGGACCTGTGCCACAATTCTTGTTTATATCTGACGCTCCATCGAAATAAGCCCACGAGATAGATCCCTTTATTTCTTCTACCTGAACAGGCCTGATGCTCTGAGAATTGGATGGGAGTGGTATGCTTTCATATATGGCAACTCCTTCAGCTGCTAATCTGGTAATGGGGAAGAAGGTATCTTTGGAAATCCAGTGATTTCTAGCTAGCCAAATTCCCCAAACAACCAATAGGGGCAGCGATCTAACTTTATGATTGGGAGCCTGCTGCCACCAATTATTCCAAGCCTCTGGTATATCCTCTCCCTCCCAACAGAAGGGGACCTTAGTCAGTCTTAACATTCCATTCCAGAGGCTTTTAGAGAAAGGACAGGAAAGGAAGATATGCTGGAGGGTTTCCTCACTCTCCTTACACAAGGAACACAACCCGGGACCCATTTTGTCCCTTTTTTGGAAAAAAACCCAAGTAGGTACTTTCGTTTGAAGAACACACCAAAAAACAACCGAGTCTTTGCCGGCCCTTTCAATTTCCACAGTGGCTTGGCCCACCAGTTTGGCTGCTCCCACCGCTTTTGAGACCTAAGCCTATCATATCCCTTCTTTGGAGAGTAGAAGCCAGTTTGAGAGTGCACCCATCTCAACTCGTCTAGCTCATTTGAAATAAGAACATGAGAGTTCATCAAACCTGCATGAAAGGCCCCCCATTCATCATGGCATCTTTCGTCTAGAGCAAGAGCCTCCCCTGAAAACCACTCCTGCCGCCAGATAGATGAGTTTGCATTATCAGCAATTTGACTAAGAGAGAAGAGACCTCTGTCGTTTAGGTGTTTGAGCAGATCTCTTGAGAGGGCGAAGGTGTCCGAGCAGCCCACCCACGGGTCCCTGCCTAGCCTTACTGATCTACCGTCACCCACTTTCCATGCCAAACCTTTTTCAATAATCTATACAACTGCCACCAAAGCTTTCCATAACACAGAGGAGTTCTTTGATGATTTGATAGGTTGTCTGATCCATTCCAGAGGCGAGACTGGGTAAATATACTTTCTTCTAGTGACAACAGTCCAAAGATTTTCTGAAATAATCGGCCTCCACGCTAGTTTAGCAGCGAATGACTAAGAGAAAGGAAACAAGTCCTTAATCCACCATCCACCCCATCCTTTTGGTCTGGAAATTTTATCCCAAGCAACCCAAGGGGAGACGTGACCCTTCTTCTGGCCAGCCCATAAGAATATGCTACAAATTTTATTTATTTTTAGGAGAATACATTTTGGCACCCAAATGAGACTGGCCGAGTGGACTGGAATAGCCAACACCACAGATTTAATGAAAACTAGTTGGGCTGCCCTTGACAGCCACTTAAAACTCCAATGTTTCATTATGTCCTCAATTTTTGCCAAGAACCAAATCCAGTCTTGAGCCTTGTAGGAGTCAGGCTTGAGCATAAACCCAAGATATTTGAACAAATCCTGAAGGGACTTTGCTTCAAACAATAATAACTCTTTTACTCTGTTTACTTCGAGAGTTGAGAGTCCTGCTGTAGTGATGGAATATTTCTGTTCATTTATGACTAGACCCGTGGCTTTTAAAAAAAGGTCTAAAATCCTTTTAAGACAACAACAGTCCTCCCGACTCCCATCACTAAAAATTAGAATATCATCAACAAAAAGAAGGTGGGTCACCCATAGATTAAGCCCAACTTCTATCCCTTTCAAATCGCCCTGTCTCTTTGCCGCTTTAATCATTAAACTTAAACCTTCTGCTACTAGCAGGAATAGCAGGGGGGAGAGAGGGCATCCCTAGCGTAGGCCCCTTTGCAGATTGAAGAAGTATGAACCAACACCATTAATCAGAACTGCAATCAAAGACGAGGTAACACACGCCATGATCCATGTTACAAAGTCATGCCTGAACCCAAAATGAGTTAGGAGAAGCCTTAGATACATCCAACTGATTCTATCATAGGCCTTAGAGAGATCAATTTTGATGATGGCCCCTTTTTTCCAGCTTCTTTTAAGGTTGTGGAGGGTTTCTTGGGCAACACCAATAGCCTCGTGAATTTGTCTGCCATCCAGGAAACCGAACTGTTCCATAGAAATGTTTTTGGAGAAGAAAGCTTTCAGCCTGGAGGCAACAATATTAGCAATAACCTTGTATAAGCATGTGCACAGTGAGATGGGGTGGAAATCATTAAAAGAGGAAGGGTGGTCCGACCTGGGAATGAGGGTCTGGAAGGTAGCATTGAGAGGCTGGTAGACCAAAACTGAGACCCTATATTCTTCCACCACTGCAATCAGGTCTTCACTCAAAGAATCAAAGAAGTGGAGGAAAAATTCCAGAGTCCATCCATTCGGTCCCGAAATTTTCTCCTTTTGCATCGATTTTAGGGTAGCTTCCACTTCATCCTTCGAGACCGGAGCCATCAAGATATCATTTCCTTCTTCTTCAATGAAGCTTGGGAAAAATTGAGCTACTCTTATAACTTCAACAATTGATGCTTCTGCTGGGGCTCTAAAAAGGTCTTTGAAAAATGCTACCCCAAGAGAGGAAAGCTATTCAAAAGACTGAGCATTTTCCCCATTTGATTTTGGCATTTCCCAAATGGTATGTAAATTCTTCCTTCCTTTAGCATATTGCTGGAAAAATTTTGAGTTTTCATCCCCGCTTGGAGCCAGATAGCCCTGCTCTTTAAACGCCAACTTTCCTCCTTAACTTGAAGGATTTTCCTCCTGGCTACTTCAAGCTCCCAGATTCTGTCATGAGAGTCCACGGTGGCATAACCTCCCCCTGCCAGATCTTCCAAGAGCTCAAGTTTGGCATTTACAACCCTTAAATCATCATCTTCCTTCAAAGCCTTTTGGGAAGCCCAATTTTTGGTTGCATCTTTCAAACTTTTTAGGTTATTCATGAATGCCTTACTTCGACTTAAACCCTCCTCCTCAACTATCCCATCCTTCCTCCAAGTGGTATGGAACAGAGATACAAAGGAGTCATCAGCCAACAAAAGGAATTAAACTTGAAAGGGGACCCAGGTTTTTTGAGAGTTCCTTTTGCCTCCATCAGTATTGGGAAATGATCAGACAGGCCCCCTTCACCCACCCAATGCTGAAAAATGGAAAATTTCTCAGATAAAACTTCACCCAAGAGAAAGCGATCAAGTTTCTTTCCCACCCAATCATTACCAACTCTTTTATTTCACCAAGTGGGTATGGATTTAAGAAGCGATAGGTCTATCAGATGGGAAGAGACAATCTTGGAAAGGAAAAGATCAGTTAGGGGGTCCACTCTAGCATTTGCTCCCCACGATTCTGAGACCCCTAGGGAGAAGTTTAGGTATCCTCTGATGATCAAATGGGGATGTCCAAGAAAGGACTTTTGGAAAAAGGAGGACCAGAACAACTCCCTTTCTTGACAAGGCCCACAAACATTGAGAATTAGAAGGGGTAGGCAGAGCTCCTTAGAGTAAAGTTCCAACACCAGAGTGTGTTCAAGCCCCCAAGTAGAAATTTCTCTAAGATTTCCTGCTTTATATCCTGTGACCAAACCACTCGAGCAGCCATTTGTATCAAGGGCCTGAAAGAGCCAGCCTGGCATTAGTTTAGATAAGAGTGCTATAATTTCGTCCCCTTTAACAAGGGTTTCTTGAAGCATAAGAATATCTGGGTTATAATGTCTGATCAAATCCCTTAATGCTAGTTTTTTAGGTTGACTAGCTAACCCCTTACAGTTGTAGGAAAGAAAGATCATTTCAAAATATCAGGGGGTGGATTTGCTGCTGTAAGCACACCAGTCAAGGATTTTTGTTTTCTGTCAACAATATCAATTATTGGCTTCTGCTTGGCCTTTGAAATATTTGATTTCCTACCTCTTGCTTTCATGGGCCCGATTGGCACAAGATCCTGCTCTAGACCACCAAGAGATGTCTCTTTCCCAGGATGAATTGACAGTGATCTAAGGTTATAGGGGGGAACGGTCGAGGAGGGAACATATTCCATAGATTGACAAGGGACCAGAGATTCGACCATAGAGGAAGGAGGGACTCTAGAGGGCAGTGGTACCGAAACAACTAGACTGTCAACCGGTGAGGAATTTAGATTTAAAAAGGAAAACTCCATCTGAAGCTGCCTAGAGGGGTCAGGCATAGAAACAACAGAGACGGGATATAAGTCAGATAAACATAAGGAAAATTGGGGAGATAGTGGCATACCCACCTATGAGGCCTCCACTGTCCCTGCTATTGTAGTAACGTGAGAGGCAGTCAACATAGGTACTTGCTTAGGAATCCGGTCAAAAGAAATCTGCTACAAAGGGGCACTAGAGGTCACGACCTCCAAACCATCCTCTAAATCCTCCTCCATTGGTTCCTTTGGGAGATCCATGCTTGTGTTAGGAACAGGAAAAACCGTCGGCTTTCTAGGCACTTTGAAAGGGTTCCTTCTACGGCAATGACCCAGAGGGCACTCTTTGGCCAAGTGCCCATATTTATGGCATCTATGACATCGGAATGGCAGGTTCTCATAATCTAGATTTTGTAGGAACTCCATCTCTCTATATTTTAAAGTCATGGCATCTATAAGCCCTTCTCGAGTGTTAAGGCTTACTATGATTCGAGCCACACTAAGATCATCGGATTGCTCAAAAAACCTATCAACTTCCATGAACTTCCCTAGTGTGTTTCCAATGGACGTGAATACCGAATCAAACCAGAACCGAAGAGGTAGCCCTGGAAATTTGACCCAAACTGGAGATTCGTTTAGGTTTTTTGTCTGGGCATCAAAAATAGGAGTCCATCTGCGAAGGAGAATTGGGCGTTTGCCAAAACACCAATTCCTGTCAAGAACCCAATTTACATGATCTTTGTGGGCAAAAAACAAAGTAAACCATCCTCTTTCTAGGGCTTTAATCTCCACTGGCTTACCTGTTGCATTTACCCACTCTGATTGAACCCAATCCCAGATATAATCAGCCATGAATTTTCTCCCTTGTACTCTACCTACAAGCCTTGTCTGAGTGGCTTCCATTGCCTCTTCTACTCAAATATCCACTCCTAGGGTGCAACAAGGCTGTGGCTCCATCTTTCTAATGGGACCCTGCTTTTTGCACTTCCCACCCACCTTAGTTGCTTGCACCTCACCCTCCCCTGGTTCCTTAGGAGGTCGGGCATTAGAACCGTCTACCCTAAGCAAACCCTGACACCTTTTCTCTGAGTCTTTGTTTACATTGAAAACACGGATTGTCAGTCCCTCAACCAAAGCGTTCTTTTTAGGTTGAGACTTCTCTGCGCTTGTGGCACCCCCAGGTTCAACCTCCCCCTATGTGCTCGCCTCTAATCCGACTCCCAACGGCTTCGGATGAATTACATATCCAGATCCATCGCTAGTTGCTCCGGCCAGGATGTCGCTCTGATGAAAATCTCGGCTCACCTAAACATAAAGATCATTTACACCTCTAGAGCTTGATTACAGGTTTTTTCTTTGTGTTGGGGCCCTACTTTCACTTCCAGACACCCATGGGTGGTTTGCTCCTGATACAAGCCTTTTTCTAGTCTTACCTTTTGCAGCTAAGGACCCTTTCAAGACATGCAGGCCACAACTAGCCACCACATCCTCTAGCCCTCTGGAAAGAGGAGGAAACCCTGTAAGATCAGAGAGGTATAACCCCGAAGAGAAGGGAAGAGACCCGATAAACGCAAGGCAGATCCTATCGAAGCTTTCACTCTTTGAGGTACCACCCCTAGAGGGTAAAACGGCACGATCTGCCTTGTGAATGTTTGCTGAATCAAGGAGTAAAGAACTGAGAGGGAGAGAAACCGCACCCTCCTCTTTGGTAGAAAACCCATGTTTCACAATCATCTTAGGGAAGAAATGCTCAAGAAACTGGATAGAAACTTCGTGCCCCCATACAGTGAGTAAATCCTCCGGTGCCAATTCAAAATCCACAAGTTCATGGTCGAGACCCATCCCTGCTATTTGAAACAAACCCTAGCCCGACACCGTAGGAGCTGGAAACCCGTGGAAAGATAAAAGTAAAACTCCGTCGAATGGTGAAAAATACTGAGAAAAATGTTAACTGCATACAGGTTGGGGATAAAACCATGCATTTTTCCAACCTCGGTAAACACTAATCATGACTGGCATACAAAATTCCAAGAGGGATGGCGGGGCCATGACAGGTGAGGTCTGCCTGTCCCATCTCACCTCTCGCATGGCCTGATATAGGCCTAGCCTTCAAAGAAATTACAGTTCAGCCATTTGCAGAGAAATAATAGCACTCCCCAACTATTAGTAATGTTCTAGGAAACCAAAATATTATTGTATGTGACAAAGATCCCATTTTCACCTGAAATTATTTTCTTTTCTTTGTAATCAATTAGTTCATAGCTCATATTATCATCCTCTATCTAATGGGAACAATGAGATGGTGAAAAAATGTTTGGAGGTATATCTCTATTGTTTTGTATGTGGTAAATAAATACAATGGGTCAAATGGTTACCCTCGGCTCAATGGTGCTATAACACTTCCTTCCATACTACTAAAAAAATGACCCCATTTATGGCACTTTATGGATATCATACACTATCCATCCCATCATATTGAGGACACAATTCTAAGGTTGAAGAAGTGGAAGATCATATTGAGCAAGGACAACAAGTTTTCCAACTCTTAAAGGATAATCTGACTCTCGCGCAGAATCAAATGAGACAATAGGCCTATCAAGTGGAACAATAGGCATACAAATTGGATTTTCTTACATTTTCTCGAGTACACCCACTTTTCCATGTTTCATGCTTAAAGAATGTTATCGATGAAAGGTTCCCACTTTGAAAAATATTACGAGAACTTGACAAAGAAGGAAAATTCATATTGGAGCCTAAAGAATTCATGAAAACAAGAACTCGAAAACTACAAAATCGATCAATTTTAGAGTATCTCAATAAGTGGAGGAACTTACTCACTAAAGATTCAACATGGGAGGAAGATAATTTCATATAGAAGAATCCAGAATTACTCAAGCATTGAGAACAACATGATTTTGAAGGCGAGGGGCATGTTAGGTTCCTATAGTACTAGTGTAGCCCCTCTATTGTTATTATTCTGCCCATGTAGTCCTCATATTGTTATTGTTGTGCCCTTACATTATTATTGTTATGTAGGCTCTCATTATATTGTGACCCCTTAGACTCCTATATATCGAAAGGAGGTCTTGTCATTTATATCATCCAATAATTATTCACTTATGTGACATAAAAAAGGTTTCCCACTTGAAGAGGCTCTTTCCCAAGTTGTTGATCTATATTTTCTTATATTTTGTGAGCTCATTGCATAAGATAGTTGGTACTACTAGGTGGTATGCCACTATTCATACTGTAACCAATACTTCAAATGGTCCACCAAAATAATGTGCTACCTAAGTAAAACATCATAATTTCAATGTGTTCTTCTGGGGCCACAATTTAATGCATAAATTTACTCCCACTTTATATTATTTATATATCCTTTTCAAATATACATTGCTCTACTCTCTATCTTCAATTCCCTTCAGGATTTTATTTACCTTTTGAAATATTTATTCCATTTACTGCAAGAGATCATGTCCCAAAATATTTTTTTCCATTGGTTTACTCCGGCTCAATGGAGTATGTCAATTTTTCCTATAAAAGATGTCAAGTGAACTAATCTTGAGGCATTACTCATAATTGTTGTTATAGGAAAACTCAACTAAATGAAAATAATCTTCCCACTTAATAGGTTGATCCATAATTTACATCTGAAGCATGTCTTCAATAATTTGATTAATTATTTCTAACTATCGATATATACGAGGATGGTATGTAGTGTGGAAATTCAATTGTGTACCTATTGGTGCAAAAAACTACTTTGTAAAAAGTAGAACTAACTTTTGCAAGTCTCTTAGGTATAACAATTTTTGGTATTCGACATAATCTAAATATTTCATTCATGAAAATTTCGTCCACATGAACAACTTTGTATGTTGATTGAACATCCACTAACTATGATCGATTCGTGTTGCCTTCTAATTCTAAGTAGCCCCATAATAAAATCTAATGAGATAATTTTCGTTTTCCATTATTGAACAAATAGGGGATTCAATAATCAATAATCCAACTAGATGTTGATATTCCAATTTAACTCTATGGAATTATTGGTACTTCGCCAAATATTGAGATAACTCAATGTCAAGAAAATGCCTTCCTAAGGTTTGCAAGATTTTTTTGGTATTCGTGATGAGCTAAAAATGGATTTTTATGATGCTCATCTAAAATTAAATAATTGAGTCTAGGCACATTAGGAATGTAGATTTTCTTTGATTGACCAACTTCATTTATGAAATTTTCCTATACATGATTCTAAACCTAATTCTCTACCTATTGAAATTCCACACACTTGTTTTCCCCTTTTGGTTCAATGAATCAACCACTTTATTTTCTTTCACTTTAATATGTTTGATATGAAAATCACTCTTGCTTCGAAAATCCATCCCTTCCGCCGGACAAAAATTTAAATTATATTGATAAAAGAAATAATTCAATTTCATATATATGGTCAATAATTAAAGTAAATTTCTCACCTATTAAATAATGGTGCTACATTTTTAAGCATGGATTACAACCACCAACCCTAAATCATACAAAGCATAATTTTTCTCATGATGTTTATACTTTCTGGATTCATAGGATATTACATGATTATATTGCATCAATACCCAAGCTAACCCTTCGAGGGTAGCATCCATTCATATTATATAATTCTTATTAGGATCAACCATTTTAAGTATAGATGTTTTAGCTGGTCAAAATTCTGTTGGCACTTTTTTTAGGCCAATTTATGAATCTCGTTAATAAATCTATTTTAGCATCTTCTAATACCTATGAAAGATTTGGCATCTACTACATCTTTAGGAATACAGTAGTAAAGGATTTATTTTAATTTATCTCAGTCTATTGGAGTTTTTAATTTGGAGATTACATGACCCGAATATTGGATTTGATCTTGGTAGACTTATATTTAATAAATTTGGCATAAATTTGATGCTCTCTAATTATGTGCAACAACATTCTTAGTTGTTGTTCATGTTATTCTAGCATCTTAGAATAAATGAGAAAGTCACTAGTAAAAATGAGTACAAACTTATCCAAATATTAGCTAAATACACTATTCATTAGACACATAAAAGTGGTTGAACCATTTGTATCCAAATGGATGCACTCTAAATTAGTAATGCCCATATCCGGTTCTAAAAGTTTTTTATTGATGTACTTATTTTCAATCCTCAATTGATATAACCATACCTTGAATAGATTTTGGAAAGGATGTGGCTCTTCTTACCTAATCAAACATCATTCTAGGGAGCGGACATTTATTTTTTATTGTTATTTTATATGACTACCTATAATCAATACGCATTATAACATTTTTTGTGAATATTATGTTTCTTAAAAAAATAAAGAATATATGCAATGAAGTGAGAAGCTAAGAAATTTGTAGGAATTTATAGTGTAAGTTCCTCAAATAGAACACCAAAGGACACCACTCAAAAATAGATCATAGATCAATACACCAATATTCTTGACGTGGTTAAAACACTCAAAGAGGGAAACATTCCATGGCCTCAACCAACATGGCAACTTCAGGAAATTTATTAATAAAAGAAAGAAAATTTACATAAGCTTCTCTTATGGATGGTCACCATACAAATGACCCTCCATGCTCTTTAAATAGAGATCATGGACCAATCGGTTGTTAAGCCATTGATCAAGTGTCGATAAAAATGAGGAAAGAATGAACCATCAGATCAATTCATGTCTAGAAGAT
The DNA here is from genome assembly GCA_000404065.3 of Pinus taeda. Classification (NCBI taxonomy): domain Eukaryota; kingdom Viridiplantae; phylum Streptophyta; class Pinopsida; order Pinales; family Pinaceae; genus Pinus; species Pinus taeda. The sequence goes on from APFE031375233.1 coordinate 67,771, forward strand.
ATCATGATCTCACAATGTAAGCTAAAAAAGTACATAGTAAAGAAACAAACTTTACCTAACTCTACACTAGACCAAGTTATACTTAACTATTTACTATGTCTCAGAATATCCTAAAATACCTTCTTAAGAACAACTTGGGATAGGATTGAAATATGTACATATATAACACAATAGGAGAAGGAAGGAGGCATTAGAGCCTATCTCCCCTTAGTGACAACATCTTGAACTCCAACCTTAATTCAAAGTTGAGTAAACTTCGCCTCTCTGAGAGCCTTTGTAAAGATGTCTGCAACTTGATCATGTGTTGAACAATATTGCACTCAAAGAAAATGGTCATGAATGAGATTTCTGATGAAGTGCATGTGTGGTTCATTGTGTTTACTGCATTGATGTTGGACTTGATCTTTGCATAGTTGAATGACACTTTGGTTATCACACCAAAGTGTAGTCGAATGTTGTTATTGAAAGCCAAACTCTGATAGGATCTAACAAATCCACATGGATTCCTTACTAGCTTCTAGGGTGCCATGATACTCTTCTTCTACTAAAGGAAATGGCACTTTGCTTCTTACAAGCCGATGTAATATGTCGAGAACCAAGAGTGAATACATAACCCGCAGTAGACTTCAGTTCATTAGGGTCACTATCTCAATTGGAATCAGTGAAACCAACCAATAAAGGAGATATCCCAAACATAATAAAGTAGATTGTACCTCAAACATAATAAAGTATTATTTCAGCTGCTTTCCAATGACTTTCATGTGGGTTTTGCATAAACTAAGAAATAAGGCCCACAAGAAAGGAAATGTTAGGACGAGTATGGGTGAGATACAAATTTTTTCCTACAAGCTGACGGCATAAGATAGCATAAAATTTAGGGGAATTACAAGTGACTAAAAATTTGGCTCCAGAATGAAAGGGAGAAGGGGTTGGCTTACTGACATAGGATTTCACCCGAACAACAGTTGAATATAAATTGAAAATTGAACAACAATTGAACATTAATTGGAAATTGAACAACAATTAAGCATTAATCACCAATTGAACAACAATTGAATAGAAATTGAAGAACAATAGAATAACAATGATTGAACAACGAATGAACAACAATTGAACAACATCGTTTGAACAACAAAGGAACAACATGATTGAATAGCACCGATTGAGCAGTAACTGAACAACAAAATTGGGAAACACCGATCCCACGTTGAATTTCCTTTTAGAAGATGGGAGATTCACTCTGTGTCGTTGATATCCTCCCTACAAATCTAACGGTCAGAAGTGATGTCATCCAACGGTTGACAACGACATCGCACAGGGAACTTGTGTGACATTTTCTCACCTCACAGAGTCGATATGGTTTATAAAAATTGATCTATAAAAAAAAAGGTTTGGGTTTAGACTTAAACCCCGATATCCATTGGATAATAGAGGCCATCAAATCCTACCGCCTATAGGTCTACAACCAACACATAGGTTAAAAACAGGCCTAACCTCGCCATTGACTATGATGTAAGTAGCTAAAACTTAGATCAATGGTTAGGATGGAGTACTGGCCTTCAACCACGATCAAGCCTTTTTGTGCTTCTACCCACATCCTTCATACTAATGACCATGATTTACACATAAACATTGAGATTATAATTAAAATACAAAAAACAGAGAAAATACCGAGATGCGTTTTAGAACACAGATTCACGAAAGTAAATGAGAGTCTTGACCAACATTAACACGCAATCACAGAGTGAATCAATTTCTTCAATGTAATGGTAATTACACAGTCTTGGCCCTCTCACTCAATTACAACAATTTTACAGACCTTTGTTCCATCGTCAAAACCTATCTATCACTCAACTCTCACCTCTCACTCTCCTCTCAATCATCTCAGCTATTACTTCTTTACTACATTTGCTTCTTTTTATGAATGAAATGCTATTCAAACAACTTGATCTCTATTTTAATCATTTTAACAATCAAATCTCTATTTTTAAGGTCCATTACAAACCTACTCTAACAACTTGTCCCTTAATCTAACATAAGACAATTTCCTCACTATTACAATAAATTAAATATAGATCATTTTTGAGAGATCCACCCCTACTGACTTTTGACCACATAGGTCAATGAAATTCAACTCATTTAGCCACAACATGTGAACAAACCATCACATTGTTCACTAAGTCTAGATGGTCCTGCATCAGACTCCTCGGGAAGAAAATAATCATCCGTCAAACTCTTCGGGTTTACTCCATACTTCTACAACTTTGTCATTGTCAACCAACTAGTATCCTCCACTGACTGTCCTTTTCGTTTGACTAGATATTGAAAATAAACTTGTCCTCTGGTTCTTTTGGATATTCTTTTCTCCAAAACAACTTCCGCCTCTCTATTAACTATCTTTTGCATTTGTTCTTCCCATTCCAAAGTTTGAACTTCATCTTCGATAGTTTCCTCCTATATCTTTGTCTTTGTTTCTTTGTATGGATACAAATAAGCAACATTGAAGATAGGTGATATTCCAATCCCTTCTAGCAATTCAACCTCATATGCATTTGCTGAAAATTTCCTCACAATTCTGCATGGTCCTATTTTCTTCACTTTCAGTTTGTTTTAGGTTCCAACAGGAAATCTTCCCTTCCTTAGATATACCATGGCCAATTCATCCACTTGCTACTCCTTTTCTCTTCTTTTTAGGTCTGCCCTTTGTTTGTACTTACCATTTCTTTACTACAATCTCCCATTGACCTCTTCTTCTAATTTCTACATTTGCTCTGTAAACTCTTCAGCCTTCTCATTTCTCATCTCTTGTTTCCCCAAATTTCTCAACTCATATACGCCTCTAGGATTCATCCCAAAAATGACTTGAAATGGGCTCATACCAGTACTCTGATTAGGAGTATCATTATAAGAAAACTCTACATGTTCTAGTGCCAAATCCCACTATTTGGGATTGTTGTACACCAAGCTTCACAATATGTTTCCCAAGCTTCTGTTTACCACTTTAGTTTTCGCATGTATCTAAGGATGGTAAGCTGAACTGAAACTGAGGTTTGCACCTAGTTTCTTCGACAACGTCCTCCAAAAGTGTCCTATAAACTTTGTATGTCTATCAGACACAATACTTATGGGCAATCCATGTATTCTTACAATTTCTAAAAAGAATAAATTGGCAATGTGAGTTGCATCATTAGCTTTCCTGCAAGCAATGAAGTGAGCCATTTTTGAAAATCTATCTACAACAACATAGATAGAATCATTCCCTCTTTGCTTTTTTGGCAAACCCAAACCAAAATCCATGCTAACTACATCCCAAGGCGTGGTTGGTATTGGTAATGGTTGGTACAAACCTGTATTCTAGCTTCTCCCTTTAGCACGTTGACATATCTTGCACTTCTCCAAAAATCTCTTAACACCAGTCTGCATCTTTAGGTAGTGGTAGAAAGCATTTACTTGAGCAAAGGTTTTGTCATGTCCAAAGTCTCCAGATAAACCTCCACAATGTTTCTCTTTGATTATGTTTTCCCTCATAGAACATCTAGGAATGCACAATTTGTTATTTTTAAACAGCAAACTTCCTTGGAGAAGATAATCCAATCACTGGATTCTATTATGGATTGTTGGGTTTTGTACAGCTACATGAATATCTTTAAATTTTGCATCATCTTTATACATATTAGCCATCTCTTCAAATCCTACAACACCAACTTTTAATTCTTGCATAATGAAACTTACCTTGCTTAAAGCATCAATAACCTTATTCATCATACCACTGCTATGCTTTATTACAAAAGTGAAACATTGCAAGAACTCTGCCCATATGACAAGTTTCTGGCTCAACTTTGGCTTGTTGTTAATAAACTGCATTGCATTATTGTCTGTATACAAGATAAACTCTCTTGGTAATGGATAATGTCTTGATTTCTTTAAGGCCTATATAATGGCATATAATTCTTTATCATAAGATGAATACTTCTTTTTCACATCATTCAGCTTCTCACTGAAATACACTACTGGCCTTTGTTCTTGGCTCAAAATTGCTCCAATTGCTACTCCACTAGCATCTACCTCAACTTGGAATACTTTACCAAAGTCTGACAAAGCTAAGACTGTCTTCTCTGTGATTTTCACCTTCAGCAACATAAAATTCCTATCCGCTGCTTCCATCCAGTTTAATGGCTAATTAGTCTCCTTGATTCTTTCAATAATTGGTGCATAAATCTTGATAAACCCTCTCATAAATTTCCTATAAAAACTTGCAAGACCATGAAAATTTACTACCTCAAATATATTCCTTGGAATAGGCCAGTTCCAAATTTCTTGGGCTTTCTCCAGATCCATTTTTAATCCTTCCTTCAAAACTAGAAATCCCATGTAGATTAATTCCTTTTTCATGAAACTGTAGTTGTTCAGATTTATCAAAATTTTCTCCTTCTCTAAGGTTTTAAGAACCCATTTAATGTGCTCTAAATGTTCTTCTCTGCTTTTACTGAAAATTAAAATGTCATCAAGATAGACAATAATAAATTTGCCTGCACATTCCTTCAACACTTCATTCATCAGTCTCATGAAGGTACTCGACACATTAGTGAGCCCAAAAGGCATCACTATCCACTCATATAAGCCACTGTTTATCTTAAATGTTGTTTTCAACTCATCTCCTTCCCGAATTCTTATATGATGGTAACCACTCTTTAGATATATCTTACTAAAATACTATGATGCACTCAGACAATCCATCAAGTCATCCATATGTACCAAACGAAATCGATACATGATAGTAGTTTTGTTGATGGCTCTAGAGTCTGTACACATTCACCATTCACCTCCTTTCTTTAGGGTTAACATTGTCGGCACCGCACACGGGCTTTTATGAAACTAGCTCACGAAAATATAGAAAAGATAGATCAGCGGCATAGAAATAATCCTCTTCGAGTGGGCAACCTCCTTTATATTACAAAAATGAAAAATTCTTAGATGATTCAAATAACAAAACCTCCTTTCTATATATAGCAGTCTACGGGGTCACAATATAACCAAGCCGACCTAACAATAATAATATAAAGGCACAGAAATAACAATACAAGGATTATATGGGGCACAATAATAACAATATGGGGAAAACACAGGCACAATAATAACAATAAGGGATACAATGACAATAGTAATGGGGGGATCACAAATATTATAGGGACCTAACATGGGCTGAGGCTATCCCAAATCAGCCATTTATCCACCAACTCTTGCACTCGCCTTCCAATTTTTGCATTCTCCTGAGGTTTCAACCTGTAAGAAACTTTCTCTGGAAAACTCACTCTGAGTACCAAGTTAATGTGATGATTGATACTCTGAACAGGTTGCAACGCATTCAACAACTCATTCACAACGATGTCAGCAAAATCATCTAACATAATTTTAACTTTTTCAAGCAAATCATCCGAGTTCGTGGAAGTCAAAATTACCTTTGGTTTGCCCACAATAGAAAAATGCAACTCCTCATTTGTCACAACCTCCTATAGGAGCTCCTTTCCACTCATCAACATAATGTTCATTTCTGGTAATTCCTTATGTACTTCCTTCTGCAATGGTAACATTGTATATCTATTCCCATCTTTTTCTATTGTATAGGTGTTCCTCTAGCCATCATGTATGGCTCTCCAATCATACTTCCATGGTATGCCCAATAATATATTACAAACATCCATTAGCATTACATCACACAAGACCACATCCTTGTAAGTGCCAACCTGGAATTCTACTTTACACTATTTTGTTACAGTGATCTAGTGTCCCTTCTACAACCATGTTACCTTATAAGGTATTGGATGTTCTATTTTCAATAGCCCCAACTTGATTACCATTTCTGTAGAAACAATAATTTTTGTGCTCCCACCATCTATCACCATGTTACAACGCTTCCCTTTTTCCTTGCAAATAGTTTTGAACAGACTCTCTCCCTACATTGGTTCTTCTGATTCCTTCTCTTCTTTGAGCAATATCATTTTTAACAATAATGATTCTCGTGCCTCACATCCTTATTCTTTGTTTGTGATCTAAGGGTTCTCTTCTGCTACAACAATCACATTCACATGTCGCTAGTTTGTTGTTTTGTTATGAGGACAATCCCATGATCTATGTCCCCACTCTCCACATGTGTAACACCGAATGTCTCTTCCTTGCCCTCTTCCTTTGGGTGCATATCTCCCTCTATTAAAATTTCCCCTCTGTGGTGGTCTAATACATGAACTTCCTACTTCGTTTTATTTTTTCTGAAACCTCTCGTAGTTCCTCTACATCATACTAAACGTTTCCCTCTATTCCTCTCATTTTGTTTTCTCGACATCCTCTCCTCTTTCTTAAACCTACTTGATAGGCATCTTCAATGGTCTTCAAACTTAGCAAGTTTAGCTCATCCTATATGTCATATCTTAATCCATTGATATATTTGGCTACCTTCTCCATATCATCCTTTGCATGTCCTACTCTAATACTCAATCTATAAAACTCTTCTGTGTATTCTTTAACATACATTCATTTTTTCCTTAAATTATGTAATTGTTTGAAAATATTTAACTGATAATCTTTTGGCATAAATTTAGCTTTCATTTTACTCATCATTTTGTCCCATTGCTTGACCTTGGACTTTCCTTTTCTTGTTCTGGATGTTTGTAGTTCATCCCAACAAATAGTTGCATGACCCTTCAATCTAGTAACTCCAAATTTCGCCTTCCTTTTATCATCATCCTCTTCATATTAAAATTATTTTTCCAATGAATTGATCCAATCCATTAGATCTTCTACGTTGAGACTCCCTTCATACAGAGGAATTTCCACCTTTGGTTTTCCACCTACTTTAGCCAACATCTTGATAACTTTGGTAGTTTCATTTTCCTCCTCTTTCTCTTCCTCAGAAGATTCTTTTGCAGCACTGACAACTCCTTCATCAGGGGTTCTTCTTTGAGTGGTCTCCATTGTGTCTATCCTTGTACACAAATTCTAGATCTCCTCTAGCAGAACTGGATTTGCTTCATGTCTTCCTCGACCTATGCCAACTCCTCTCCTTAGGAGCATGTTTACTACAGTCAACCTCAATATCTGTGCTCTAATACCAAAAATTACTCAGGATTTCACCCCAAGAGAAATTGAACAACAATCAGAAAGTTAACAACAATTGAACAAAAATCAATAATTGAACAGAAATTGAACAACAATCACCAACTGAACAACAATTGAATAGAAATTGAACAACAATGCTTGAACGATAACTAAATACAAATTGAACAACACCAACTGAATAGGAATCGAACAACACCGATTGAGTAGCAACTAAATAGTATAGTTGAACAACATCAATCCCATGTTGACTTCCTGAGTTGACTTTCCCTTTACAAGACATGTGCTTCACTCTATGTCATTGATCTCGTCTCTCTAGATCTAATGGTCAGTAGTGATGTGATCCAATGGTTGACAGTGATATTACACATGGAACTTGTGTGACATTTACCCACCTCACAGAGCCGATATGGTTTATAAACCTTGCTTTATAAAAATTCAGGTCTAGGTTTAGACTTAAATTCCAATCACTTTAAACATTGATATCCATTGGATAACAGAGGCTATCAAATCCTACCACCTATGAGTCTACAACCAACACACAGATTAAAAATAGGCTTAACCCCGCTATTGACTATGACGTAAGCACTTGAAACTTAGATCGATGGTTAGGATGGAGTACAGGCCTTCAACCACAATCAAGCCTTTATGTGCTCTTCTGCCCCCATTTCAGAATGCAGATTCATGAAAGTAAATGAGAGTCTTCACCAAAATTGACACGCAATCTTGCACTGAATCAAATTATTTAATATAATGATAATTACATAATCTTGGCCCTCTTGCTCAATTACAACAATTTTACAAACCTTTGTGCCAACCTCGAAACATATCTATCACTCAACTCTCACCTCTCAATCATCTCAGCTAATTGTCCTTTATTATATTTTCTTCTTTTTATGAATCAAATCCTATCTGAAGAACTCGATCTATATTTTAATGCTTCTAACAATCAAATCTATATTTTCCATCTCCATTACACACCTACGCTAGCAACTTATCGCTTAATCTAAAATAAGACAATTTCCTAACTATTACAATAAATGAAATATAGATCATTTTTAAGGGATCCAACCCTCTCGAGTAAAACTGACTTTTGACCACTCAGGTCAATCAAATTCAACTTATTTAGCCACAACGTGTGAAAAAATCATCACATTGTTGGCTAAGTCCAGATGCTCATGCATCACTTACAGTCTTCTATGTGAAAGTGGCCTAGAAGATCACAGGCATACTTGGACTGGGAAAGGGAAATACCTTCCTTCGATTGCAAGACTTGAAGATGAAGAAAATAATGCAAGTGTCCTAAGCTTGTCATTTCAAAATTCTTTTTGAGCCTAGAATTCACATGGTTTATAAGGTTGGGATCACTACGAGTAAGGACAAGACCATCGACATAAACAATAAGAATGATAACAGACTTACACACTTTCTTGGTGTAGACAGTATTGTCAGAATGACACCTAGAAAATATAGTATCTAAAAGAAAGCTATCCATTTTGGCATACGAAGAATGAGGGACTTGCTTGAGACCATAAAGGGATTTCTTAAGTTGACATACGAGGATGGATTTTTTTTATATAAATCCATAAGGTTGTTCCTTCTAGATTTCTTCATGCAAGTCCCCATGCAAAAAGGGATATTTAACATTGATCTGATCGACTTCCCCTTTGAAAGAAGTAACAAGGGAGAGAACAGGGTGGGTAGATTTCATTTTGGAAACAAGGGAGAAGGTTTTAGTATATTCAATGCCTTGAACTTGTGAGAAGACCTTAGCAACAAGATGAGCTTTATGTTTATCAACTTTTCTATCTCGTCCAAACTTCTTTCTGTAAACCCATTTACATCTAACAAGTTTTCTTCCCTTTTGAAGAGGAACAAGATCCCTTGTATCATTTTCCAATAACGAACAATATTCTTCATTCATTATTGCATCCCAATCTAGATGCCCTGAAGCTTCTACAAAGGTCTCAGGATCATAATTCACTGAAGTTTAAGTGAGTAAATAAGAGGCTTTAAAGAACTAAGAACGTGTACATCATTGATATGTAGGATCACCTCGAAGAGAACCTGTTGCATCTTGAGTAGCACAGACCCATTTGGAAGATGAGTTAAAGGAGCATCCTCAGAAGGTGGGGGAGGATTTTCATCCTCATTGCCATCATCTGAACATGAAATATTTTCAGAAGTAGAAGGGATAGAGAGAGGTGATACATCCACCGAACTAGGATCATAGGCCGATATATTTTCAAAAAACTTTACATCTCTTCTGATGATAACATTTTTGGATTTAGATGAAAGAAGTTTATATCCTTTGACATCTTTGGAATATCCAACAAAAATACATTTTTCACTCTTAGGCTCTAAGTCTTTATGTTTCTCATGTGGAATATGGGCCCATGCTTCACTTCTAAAAACACGAAAGTGACTTACATATGGTTTAATTGAGTTGCATGCTTCTTGTGGAATGATATTATTTAAAACCTTAGTAGGAGTGGGATTTACTATGTAATTTACATAGTTAACTATTTCTGCCAAAAAATTAAGAGCATGTCATTTAGATCGAAGCATATAATTAGTAATTTCCTTTAAGGTGTGATTCTTCCTTTCAGCTACACCATTTTGTTGTGGAGCATATGGAATAGTAGGTTATATTTGAATTCCATGCTCAATGCCAAAAGTTGATGAATTTGTTGTTAACATATTCTCGCCATTATGAAATCTTAGCTTAAGAATTTAATGTCCAAATTGTTTCTCAACAAAGGCCTTAACGGCAAAGAAAATGTTAAATACTTCACTTTTGAGTTTTAAGAAGTATACCCAAGCATGTCTCGAGAAATCATCAATGAAAGTTAAGAAATAATTGTAGCGAGAGAATGAAACAACTCGAAGTGGACCACATAAATCATTATGCACAAGCTATAAAGTTGTTGAGGCGTGTTAGGAGGTCCATTTTTCAAAACTAACTCAATGATGTTTTTCAAGTACACATCTAGAACAAACACCATCTCTGCAAGATATCATATGAAGACCTGTCACTATACTTTCTTTACATAGATTTTGAAGGGAGCGATAATTTAAGTGAGCAAATCGCTCATGCCAAAGTTTGCTGAGTTCATAATTATGAGAAAAAAATAGTAAGGGAAGAGTTAATGACCCAAATTTGTTAAACTTATACAACCTTTTAGAATCATCAACAATTCTGGTAGCTAAACTTTGTTTAGGATCTCTCGGGTCCTTAATTACAACATCATGAGGTGAAAATTCAATGGTTTTACTTTCACGTGAATGACTTATCTGATATACAGATAGAAGGTTGCACGATAAAGTAGAAACACATAATACATCACTAAATTAACCATTGTCTAGATGAATAGTTCCAATCCCTACAACACTAAGAGATATATCATCACCAACATATATATTTTTGGTGTTACAAGCATTTAAATAATAAAACATTGCTTTGTTTTTCGCAATGTCATAAGAAGCTCCAGAATCAATAAGCCACACATGAGAATGAGAAGAAGAAGATACATTTAGAGCATAATGAGACCGAGATGCTTGAAAACCACATGCAGAAAGTGATATTCTGGAATACGAACTTGAAGTTGAAGAGTACTCGAAATTGATGTTATGCTTCTTGATTGCTACTTACAAGGCTTCCATCTTCTTAAGGAATTTGGATGCTAAGTAGAAATCTCAATTACAAAAGTTCAAATGTCTACTAGTGTTGTTCCCTTTGTTTTTATTTGTCTTATCATTTTGTTGAATTGATTTTTCTTTTTGAGACTCAAAGTGCTTAGGACACTTGGTTAGTTTAGGACCATTTCTTTTAGGATGTTGCTTCTTAGGATTCTTTGAACTTGGTATTTGCTAGGCAAATAAGGCTTTCTTAGAAGAGTTTCCAAGATTAAGAAGACCAAGATGTAAAAGTTTTCATTGTTCTCTTATTAAAGAATCACAAAAGACATCAGAAGAGGGGGACTTGTAGGCTTATCCTTGAGAAATAAAGGCTTCTCTAGTAGAATGGAATCTGGAAACAAACAAAGAGTAGCTTGGTCCTAACTTAGTAAGAATGGAATAGATAAGGTTGTCATATTCTTTCTTAAATTTAAAATCCTCCAAGAGAAATCTAAAGGTCCTCAACTTGGACAAAAAATCTGCAATGGAAGAAAAATTATTGGGGTCCAACATAAGCAACTCATTTTTGAGTTCATGGGCTCTAATTTCATTTTAATTCCAAAAACTTTGTTGATTTGTTTCATTTCTTCATGAGGGGTATCAAGTTGGCAATATGGAATCCAAGGTCTTGAGAAATACACATCCGTGTCAACACACATGCTTCATTTTTTCCTATTTTCCCATTTGGCTCCCTTATCTTCATCTTTAGGTTTAGATTATTGGCCTCATGTTATTCTATAAATACCTTTACTTCTAAGTAAATCTGCAATATAGGATAACCATTGGAAGTCATTGGTGCTACCAAGAATAAATTGGAATGAACTTTCCATTTTAAAAGAAACTAAAGCTATAGATGCTAAAACTATGTGTTCCAATAAAAAGATCTCAAAACATTAGGCTCATTAAAAAAAAACCAGCTTTGGAAATGGCTTCCACATGAAGAAGTTATCACTTTTTGAAGAAATGTTGTTGAAGATGCCCACGTATGTGAATGTGTGGAAGTAAATGACAATGTTATATTTTTAAAAAAATCCCCCTCTTTGCAAATCTAATCTAACTAGCTCACTTAAAAAAATATTATGTGACCCACTTTTATAAACAAGTGAAAGTCACTTTTACAATGGTACTTTATGAGCTACCCACTAAATTGTAACTTAAATAAAAGATAAAGAGACTTTAGAATTATAAGTGACTCACATTTTATAATGGGTGAAAACACTTGTACATAAAGTAACTTTAAAACATAAGTTACATGTGTTTTTAAAAAAAATAACTCAACAAAAAGAAAGACTTTAACCCAAGAGCTCTATTCTCATAAGGTAACTTTGGACCAAGTGAGCTAGTTTAAAAGGTTAATAATTTTTGGAAATGAGGAACGGTTTTTTTTTTGTCACTCAAGCTTTGGAATGCATGTTTACTTGAAAAACCCTTTTTTCCTAGAAAACAAATAACCACACAACCTAACACACACATGTGAAAAAAAACCAAACCTTCTAGCTTGAAGTGAGCTTTTGTGAGAAACTAAATATTTTCCTCAATATTTCTGATTTTCGGAGATCACACTAAGGCATGGTGGAAAAGAGCACGTGAAAAGAGCATGCACAAGAGAAAAATCTTTCATTTATGTTTGTGATTTGCTAAGATCGAATAGAGTCACGGGGCAAAGTGCATATGCACAAATGAAAGGTATAGATCCGGTAATAAAAAACGAGAGAGCTAAATAAAATGAAATAAATAGAGGGATGAATAACTAAAACTACAAATAAAGATTCTATACCTCCATATCTTAAAAATGACATAACTAGGGCTACCAAAAACCTTTTTGCGTGAAACGAAAGGGATTCGTCACTCGAAGAGATTCTCCTAACACAATAGAAGAGTCCTCTGAGCCCAAAAGTAGTGAGAAATAGTGGATCGAGGAAACGACATTCGTATGGAGTTATATCGACTTCAAATTTAGATCACCACAAATGTGGCCCTCAAATAGCTCTCATACCATGTAATTATTTACAGGGTAAGTTCCTCACTAGAACACCGAAGGACACCACTCATAAACAAATCACACATCAATACACCACTATCTTTACCTAGTTAAAACCCTCAAGGACTTCACCAAATTTACTAATAAAGGAAAATAAATTACATAAGCTTCTCTCATGAGCTTTCAGCCTACAAATGACCCTCCATGCTCTTTAAATAGAGATCATGGACCAATGGAGTGTTAATCCACATATCAAGTGCGATAACCATGAGAGAATGAATCATTGGATGACTCCATGTCTAGAAGATACCATGATTGTTACAAAAGTACATAGGAAAGAAACACACTTTACCTAACTCTACACTAGACCAAGTTATACTTAAATATTTCCTATGTGTAGTAATATCCTAACAAAATTCCATGGTGAATAGAGGGTGAACTCTCATTGTCAATAACTTCTAAAAATTAAATATTAAAGCAATTTCACACCAAAATGAGTGAGAAAAGATGAAAAGGTTAGTGAATTGTTTCACCGAAAGGAAATAAATTCCCAAGTCCCTCTTTGTCTCATGAAAACATAAAGAGGGGCAAGTGTCCATTTCTGTTACTAAAAGTATATACTTTTAGGTTTCTTACATTTTGGGAACATTAATCAAACATACCATGGAACCTATGTTTTGTAGTTAAAAAAAAAAGATTAATATATTTTCCAAACATTATTTCATTTTGTGGAAAAAAGAAGAGATAACCATATTTAAGTTATTATTTATTTTAAGCCAATCTCATTTGTCAAATAATTTTAATTATATTTCATTTTAAAATATACAAATAAATAATTAAGCATTGTATATAAAGATTCAAACCTTGAAATGAAATAATAATGTTATGAACAAAATATAATTAATATGGTTAAAAACAAATTATTATTACAAATGAATAGAAAATAACTAGAATTTCCATATACATTTAGAATTTGATAACATTGACAAATAATAATTAGTCATATGATAATTAGAAATGGTAATTAAAAAACTTGGCAAATAATAAAATCTATAAAATGGGTAACATTGACACTAAAATAGGGTATTTATAAAAATGGGTAGCATTCAGTAACATTAAAATAGGAAATAATAATATGAAAATGTGATATCAATTTTTAAATAAGGTATACATAATAATAATAAAAAATTAAAAAATTAATAATAAAAGAATTGGTAGCATTCACATTTAAATAGGGTATTTATAAAAATGGGTAGCATTGAGTAACATTAAAATAGGAAATAATAATATGAAAATGTGATACTAATTTTTAACTAATGTATACATAATAATAATAATAAATTAAAAAACCTGGATGCGGGTGCAAGCATGACAAACAGAGGCCATGTGCCGGCCACGCGGAGAGGACAGGGAGCCGGCGCTTTGGAGCTGTGATATGAGGTTTCTTAATGCGGAATTGAATGGCATTCAATGCCATTTACTCTCGTTACCGTCCCAAGGGAATAACGAAGGCTATAGCAGAATGAATACCAGAATGTTCGAGGAGATAGGCCTGTCTGAACAGGAGAGGAATTGGAGCCCAACTGTGGAAGAGTATGATGGTCTGGTGAGGAAGGAGGGAGGTGTTGGAGAGAGTAAGCCTTCGCGCAAAGCCAGGCCCTGTGCAGGGACGGAGCTCTACTCTCGGCATTTCGGGAAGATTGTAGTCAGGGTTAAACAACGGTATATCTCCTTACATGCACTGCATCGAGGAAACCTTCTCTCTGTAGCGAAAGTCTTTGAATTCCCCACTTCTGAGGTGAACAGGGAAGAGATACCGGTTAAGGGTAAGCTTTTGGAGGCAACGGAGCATCATACGCCTAATATGGCTCCTCGTCAGCGCGCCACTCCCCGCCGTGGGAGAAATTATGGACAGAGGGGAAGTTCTGGAGGCAGGGGAATTCAAAGCCTGCGGCGTGTCTCCCCACTTGCTTGCGCCTCACCAAGTTCAATTGGGTCCTGGTTATGCCATAAGCAACACTGTGTAATAGGCAAAGTTTAAATACAAACGCCGAACCAACAAGCCTATCATCTTAGCCCTCATTACACTCATCTTCACTGAAGAAGATGAAAAGGAAGACAAACGGGAGGAATAAGAGGAAAAGGCGCGCATAATTCCTCACAGAGGAAGGGAAAGGAAGAGAGCTCATACATTCCCTCCTCTCAGAGTAGGCTTGAAGAGGATAGCACCTGTGTTCATTTGGAGGAGCATAACGAGGTCCTAAAAGAAATTGGAAGCATGATGGCTAAGGATACCACAAATATTACTCAGCAATCTTCAGAGGATACTCACGCAATGGAAGTCTCTAGGAAGGGCAAGGAGCCGGACGACACCTTTGTCAATATCCTGTACCTCAAGCTCCCGCCAGGAATTCATCGACCTCAAGACGTCCCGTATGGCATGGAGGTGACCTCGGAGCTTGATCTGGAATGGGAAGCTGCGGAAAGGGAGGCTGCGGAAAGGGAGGCTGCGGAACGGGAGGCTGCGGAACGGGAAGCTGAGGAATGTGCGGAATGCTCCAAAAAACTCAAATGATATTCACTGCTATGCAGTTAAGGTCTGAGGCTCCGGGTCTGGGGATTATCCATATGTTTTTGCTATGTTTCCATTACAACGTCTGTTCGTGATCGGCCACCTATGTTTGGCAACCATGGCGATGTGTACTCACGCTAGCGTCTTTCCTAGATGAGCAAGCACGTGTGCTCGGCTTATTTTGAAAATGCTCTATTTTTTTTCAAAATTCCAAGCCTGTAATGTGTCAATCTTTAGCTTGGAAATGTTTTCTTGATGATAGCTTTCATGTAAAAGTCTACTACTGCTTTGATAAGCTTAAGTGTTGCTATCATGTTCCTCTATTTCAGCAGGAAAGATCTTTTTGTGAAAAACTTTGACAGAGAGTTGTTTACTAACTCTCATAGGTTAAAACCTTTTGTACATATTTTTTAAATTTCCTTAATATAATTAGTTTAGTCTTTGGCCAGAAAAAAAAAAATAAATTAATAATAAAATAAAAAAATTAATAATAAAATGTAAATATTCAAATGGTAAATGTCAATATTCATATAGGATTTCAAATTTAATATAAAATAAATAAATAAATTATAATTACCAAATTTAACATAATATGTTTTAAAAATTTAGATAATTAGTTAGATCTAGCCAAATTATATATCAAAATATATTCTTTTTACAATGAAACTATGATATAGGCAAGTTCAAGAAGGGTTGATCAAAAAGTGGCTTCTTGTTTACCTAAAACTCATTAATAAATTGTAGTTTATACTCCTCACCATTGAGAGAGGTAGAACTTAACATGATAATCAAAAGCACCACACACCCTTAAGTAGATTTTGTCATTTTTAAGATACATAAGTACTTCTTTCAAATATATTTTAGAATTTTGTTAGGATTAAAAATTTTTGAATCCAATTATTCCAATATAACTAGGTAACTATGAAATAAACCAACCATATTGAATGAACAACTTTTATTCAAAAATCATAATAATTAAATAACTACATCCACATGCTTCGTTTTAATTTTAAAGTGCAGAATATTGTAAAAATTGTTACATAACATTGCAATGTTTATAAAAATCTAAAATATACATAAATTTAAAAAATCTAAAATACTCATCTAAATTAATAAATCCAAAACACATGTCCAAAGATAACTTAACACATAACATTGTACTTCTCATCAAAATAATTATCACAAAAAGACAATACATAACAATACATAATAATTGCTCACATTACAAATCAACACAAAAGAAGTATAACAAAATGAGTAATGGATCACATTATGTAACAAAGGAGCCAGTGTCATAGGGGTAGTCCCTACCCTGGTTGAGAAAATCGCCACAATCCGCAAAACTCACTAATATTTTGACCTCCCTACTAGTTAATATTTTGACCTCCCTACTAATTCTACTGCAATATTGCTACAACAGCTAATATTGCTACAATGAAGTGAATTTTATGCATTATTTCATGTATTTTATGCATTTTAGAGATATTCATAATTTTATGCATTATTTCATGTATTTTATGCATTTTAGAGATATTCATAATGTTTAAAATAATGGAATGGATTTGGTAATACATTAATCTTTGGCAACAGTGCAGAGTTAAAAAGCGTTAGTCATCATAGCATTGATGGTAAATTGTAAAAGAAATACACTGCCTTCAATTCAATATCCCCAACCGCTGGATTTCTATTTGTATGCACCAGTATCAAGGGCCATTGTTGGATTGTATAATCAAAATGCCTGTGACACTTTGATGGGCTCATTCACTTTCCTCCAGCCATAAAAAATTCTTGGAGGCTACAAAAATGCACACAGACAGCTAAAGAAATCAATGCTACTCTTTCTTTTTCAAGAGCTTTCATTAGAATTTTCGAATAGATTACAAAATTAAAAAATCAATTCTGCATTATGAATATCAAATTCGTGTATTTTAGAATGAACAACTAAGTCAGTAACTATATCTACCATCTTATTTTTCATTATGAATAACAAAGCATGGATTTTACTTAAATTGATGCAACTCCTCAAAATTTCTCCACTTCCTTTGAATCTATCAAGGCTAACAATGACAATGATCAAGTCAACTTGTTTTTCTTGGGGGACAAAGATCCTGTTTCAGATGCCTAGGCTGTTTTGTTTGGATATGTCTCTCCAAGCACACACCAAACAACAAACAACATAGATTGGTACAATCTTATTTATGCCACAGACTCTTCTTGGTTTACTGGCTCATTCCACTACCTCTCCCATCTGCGTGCCACCCAAAAGTTCGAAACTATGGTTGATGGTTAATGCATAAAAAACTTGGAGAGGAATGGAAGGCATGCATGCACACTCGTTGAGCATGAGTCTTTTGAGGATTTTGACTTAGTCGTTCCCAAATGCCCATCAGAGACACAGCTACCAATCTCTGCACCAGAAAAGATTGCACATTTACAAAAGGCATTCCAAACCCTTCAAGACCAGAATTGAGAATTGCAAGCCAAGATGAAGTGGAAGAAAGAAAGCTGGAGGAACAAATTTAGGTTACAAACTATTTTATTTTCCTTGTTAATTCTCATAAATGATTTCATTCAAAACCATTAATAAAAAAATTCCTCTAAATACATGGCATTCAAAACCATTAGTAAACACTGGTTGGGTGTCTATCCATAAACCCCTTTAGGCACTGTTTTGTATGATGGTGGTAGTGCTTTGGATACATTTAATAATAATACAATTTTCAAGATATTTATGTGGTGTACATTGACCAGTCCACTATGTTGAGGGTAGTAGTTCCTGGCTAAGAAAATGGTGGGATTACTGTGGACTTAGAAGAGAACTTGGATATAATAGGGCATAGATTTAAGATTGTGAATAATATTGTGGTTGCAATGGATAAGAGTGAGGAGAGTGTGCCCACATTCACAAGAAGCATCTTTCTTCAACTTTTGAAGGAGCCAAGCTAATGCCTCATGTAGCAAAATGGAAAAAATGCTAATGCCTCCTGCAGCAAAATGAAAAAGGGGAAGGGCTTCTTCATACTTTTGAAGGAGCCAAGCTAATGCCTTCTGTAGAAAAATGGAAAAAATGTTGATGCCTCCTGCAATAAAATGAAGAAGGGGAAGGGAAAGACATGTATTACTCTTCATGGATCATTAATATCTGTATTGCTCTTATTAGAAAATATTTGCAGAATCAAAGCATTAGAAAATATTTGCAAAATCAAAGCATTAGAGTTAGAAAATATTTGCAGAATCAAAGCATTAGGGGTAGAAATATTTGAATCAAAGCATTATAGAAAAGAGAAAATATTTGTAGTGTGGCTTCAACATTGTGCCATTTTGCCATCGTGCCATGAGAATCAAATAATTAAAGCAAATTCTTATTTGAGAAATCTACAACATGAGAAAATTCATGAGCAAATTCCTCTTCATGCCATGAGAATCAAAGAATTAGAGCAAATTATTGTTTGAGAAATCTACAACATGAGCAAATTCATGAGCAAATTCATGTTTGAGAAATCTGCAAAAAGGTTCATTGTGATATAGTCTTTGCAAGGCCTACTACCATATATTGAGAAATATGCAAAAGGGCTAGCATAGTGCCATATAGCATTTAGAATTGAAGAAGAACTGAAGACAACTAGCCAACTAAAGACAAGTGGCTACTGCCATGCAAAATTCTTGTTATTGACCCAAGTGTTGTGGCTTGCCTATATGATGTGTTGTGGAAGCCTTCAACCAAAGTTTGGATAAAATAACTTGCCCCAACGGTGAGTGCAAAATCTTAGGATAAAATACCTTCCTTGGGCTAAAAACAACATGCAAGGAAGAAAGAACTTAGGCTAAATTAAGTTGTGGGTACATCAGTAGCCTAAATTAAGTTGTGCACACATCAGGCCAAGTGAGGCTGGCAATAAGAGGGTAAACTAAAAACAGCATGCACTGCACTCAGAACAGGCCCCACAAAGAACTTAGGCTAAATTAAGTTGTGCCCACATCAGGCCAAGTGAGGCAGGCAATAATAGGGTAAAGTGAAAACTTTGGTTAAAGTTGTCTGGCAGACAAAGTGTGGAGCATAAGCCCAGCTTAAAGTTTGGTTGAACAGTAATTACCAAGTAGAAATGGACCATCAAGGCCAAAACTAATAGCGAGTAAAGTCCCTATGGAAAGCTATAGTCCCTGCCATGATCAATTCATTGCAGCTCACACTATGTCATTGAGTAAGGACATAGAATTAATACTTGCAACAATATATTGGTGAATGGATTTTCTATTTAGATTGGGTTGTTGAAATATTTTCTCAAAAATAATTTTTTTATTTTGGAATCTTTTAAATCTTATAAACACTCTTGTGAGTAATGTATATATTATGTGTCCTCTCCAAAATTTTAATTAAAATAAATAAAATATGTAGTGGCTATAGTATCCAAGGATTAACTAGAGTTAAAGCCTACTTGTTTGTTGAGTTGAGTTGCAAATGTATAAAAATTGTAAAAGATAGTATTCAATGCATTTCAGAGTTCGTGCTTAGGACCCTCAAGATCACTAGAAATAAGGATTGCCAATAACTACTCATCAACCCTATTGAATGCCACTAAATTGGTGGTGGTGTTGTCTAGACTCATGGCTAGTTTGAATTTATGGGTAGTAAGAAAGGTGGAGCTAGCCATGAAAAGATAAATTCTTTCAATACCAAGCAAATTAAAAAAATCCAAAAAAACTAAATCAACACAGAATTGAGTTTATACTTGTAATACATTTATGAGACACTTTATTATTTTTATATATTTTTTAAATTTATATTTTAAATTTAATTTTTTATATCTTATCATTCAAATTTAAACCTTAAAAAAATAGTGGGGTCAATAGTTTTTACCCGTCCAAAATTTAGAATTTAAGAATTCATAATAATTTAATGTTTAGAAAATTAATTTTAATATATTAATTTTTTATATAATTTTACAAAATTTTATTTAAAAAATATATATAAAACAAAAAGTCAGTTTTTTTACTATAAAACAGTTTGTTTTGTGGATAAGTATAAAAATGATGGTAATATTAATTAGCATTTATACTATTAGCTTCTAATTTAGTATAAAATAAATAAAATTAAAAGATACAGTTGTGCTTAAGTAAACAATCATGGTGTGTAATGTTAAGACAATTCTTAATATGAAAGTCATTCTTTTAAAACTTCATGGGAAATAGTGAAGTCATGTGAAGAGCTAGTGTGACTAAAAATATGTGTAATAGTGAGATAATTTTGATAGCTTAGATATCATTACCTAATCATTTAGTAAACAAACAAATATAGAGTTATAAATAATTTTAATGTTTAAAAACACACTAGGTAAGTTTCCTGATCCAAATATTGAAACAAAAATACAATTATGAATAACTAGACACACTATCATATTTATATGAGAAAACGTTCTTAAATAACTAAATCTAAACTAATAATTGCAAAAGAGTAAAATCCAAAACCCTAGTAGAACGAGAGCTTAACGTAGAATATTATACCTCAAATTAAAGTAATTATCACTGAAAAGTCAAAGTGATTAATCCAATACAAAATAGCTGGGATTACACTTCAATTCAAAAAAATTTCAAGGAGTTCATAATAGCTCACTGTATACTAAAATTTAAAAGGCTGACCAGTGAAAACCCGAAATGGTGACTGCGGGTCAACTCATTGCAGCTCAGACTGTTCATGTAGACAATTGAGATCAGTTGCAGATCCCATGAAGGGAAAGAAATGCCAAGCCAAAGGACTGAAGGAGCGACGATACACAGAATCATCCTCCTCCTCCTGAGGTAGTACGTCAGCAACTTTGAATTCACGAGTTGTCGCATCATTAAAGATCGCTGCAATATTTTTCAGATACATTTCCAGGTTGCCCGATGTTTTTGGGATATTTTCGATGTAGCCTCACAATGGGTCGCCGAAGATGACTATTCTGTTAATATTTTCGGGCTTCCAATTTGCATAGAGAACGTTGCTATAAAGCTTGATTTGCAAGTGCGGCATGTAAAACAATGTTGGTTTTTCTGCCGTGCGTTTTGCTTCCTCGTTGCCCAGGAGACACTTACACCCCAACCGCTGCATCATTTGCTGATCAAGGTCAGACTTAATGGGGTCAAATACTTGTATACATTCACCCACTCATAATCTATCCTCATCCGTATTGCGAGGGCCAACTGCGTGCGAGAATCCTCGCTCTTCTCAATGCTTTCCAAACCATACACAACCATCTGGAATGGCCTTTCGTTTGGGTTTGCCTTTCCAATCTTCAGCATTTCTTTAGATACCTGGGGGCTTTTCATCTGCTGCATGAATTTGCCGTAAAATATTGAAAGCTTGATGGATCTGATGCACTGCTTCATCTTTTGCATCAAGGTTTCCAGATCCATTTCACACCCATATTATTATTCAGCTTATTCATTGGAAAACAGATGATTCGTGTAGAAAACCAATATTATTCTTCAGATTATTCAGTGGAAAACAGATTATTCTTGCTGGGAAACCCAAGCTCTTTCACGGTAACACGGATTATTCAACCGAGGAGGCAAAGTATATAACGCTATGCTTTTATAACATTACGACAAAAGAAAGTCCCAAGGGTTAGCTCAAGGAGTGAAAGTCCGAAGGGTTAGCTCAAGGAGTGAGGGTTGTTAAGTACTCGGTAGTTGTTAAGTAATTAGTAGATCCAGAGGTCACAGAGTTAATTCTTTTTCAAATTTTTGGGTTAGGCTTTGCTAGTCTGGTCAAGGGGATTTAAAAGATTCTTTTGGTTGTTAAGTACTTGATAGTTGTTAAGTAATTAGTAAATCCTGAAGTCACAGAGTTAATTCTCCTCCAAACTTTTGGCTTAAGCTTTGCTAGTCTGGTCAAGAGGATTTAAAAGATTCTTTTCCAAGTTATCTGCCTAGATTTTAGGTGGATATAGCTACCACAAGAACACATGTTAAAAAAAAGCATTATCACAATAATTATAGTAAGGAACACTAATATCAAAGTGCCTATTTAATGTAGTCACATGTTTTGTAAAATTCGACTGAGTCAACATTTTCTAATGGAATTCTAATCTGAATTAAAAAATTATCTCCGTTTACCTTAAAACATCATTTGATATGGTTGCAAGGTTGTTAAAATATTTATTTTTCTATGTGATTATTTTATTTTATTTATTCTAAGTAATATATATTTTTAAGATTAGATGTAGTTTATCAATCCTACTTAGAGCTATTATAATAATATATTCATTGTGTTATTTCCAAAATGAAATTTAGTTGGTCATATTATTAGGATTGATAGTTTTTTTTAAATTCTAGGTATGTTTACCCAAAAGGGAGTCCTTGTGGTCTCATCTAGTGACTCTTCTTAATTTTTAGTAAAAGCAATAATTTATGAGTGGAAAGACAAATAATCAACCTAAGACCTTAGTGGTGTTGTTAACTTCTTAAATAATTTTACTTAATTTTTTAAGAATACTATTAATTGTTTCAAGATGTTTGAGGCTAGTTCCAACCTCACTCTACTCCATATGGGCAAAGTAGATTCAAATTTCAATAAGCTTAAGAGTTTTTTTCACACCATTTTAGAATGGGAGGATTTCAACTTTTCCATTGGATTATATCAAGACATAGAAGCACTTTATATAGTGGGAGTGGTGTTTGAGATCCTTGTTATAACCCTAGTTTATAAATCCTTGTTTCACATGTTAAGTTCTTTCTATCTTATTTGAATGCTTAGGGAGTCATATTAATAGTGAAGATTGCAATATAGGATCTAATGTTTACAATACTTAGGGATTTTTTCTAGCATGAACATTTTGGAGTATATAGGCCATCTACAGCTTCTTTGTTGATGAGCTTTTAGTTCAAATGTTGACTTAGATTCTTGGTATGTTACTTAATGCACTATTGCTCTATATATTGAAGACCTTTGATATTTGTAAACTGTTTGGATGTATGTGGATATTTATGCATTTCTTTCAAATTTAAATATTTGTGTATTTTTTTGGTCTAATTTCTAAGTTTTGGGATTGACCATTTCAATTAATAATTATCTTATAATACATTGGTATATAACCCATTGTACATTTTCAATTTTAACTTTTCAATCAATATAGATACTCATACTCATGGTATGACACATAGTCATTCACTCATTAATCAAATTTTAGAATAGTCAATAATGTATTAAAATCAATGTACACGATATTTTACCATTTCTAGTTCATTCAATCATTTAGGGGTGCTTCCACAAGTGCCACTTTAGAGGTTCTAAACTTTCTTGACCATTATAATAATAAATATTTCTAACCACCCAAAACAAATCAAATTAAAACAATAACAAAGTACTTCATTAATTTGGTCAAATCAAATTAAAACAATAACAAAGTACTTCATTAATTTGGTCACATAATTTATTTAGGGACAATAAAATTTAGCTTCAAATCCTCTTAATCAAAGTTGATTCCAGTGTAAAATATTTCCATTGAAAATGATATTGAAAAATAAATGAGAAAAACTAAATAGTTAGGCATAAGGTTTTCAATAATACCTAAAGAAACCTTTGGATGATATGGTTATGAAAGAGAAAATATGATAAAAAGAAGTTCAAGCACTAGAAATGGACATATGAGACTAACATTTTCA
Organism: Pinus taeda; assembly: GCA_000404065.3. Taxonomy (NCBI): domain Eukaryota; kingdom Viridiplantae; phylum Streptophyta; class Pinopsida; order Pinales; family Pinaceae; genus Pinus; species Pinus taeda. The sequence continues at coordinate 91,755 of APFE031375233.1, forward strand.
AAGTTAGAAAAAAAAGGGCTATGGGGAATCACAAGCTAATGGGAATGAATTCAAAGAATAAGAAGAAATGTATTAAGAGTATAGATTTCTTTTCCTCTATTTTTTTATAATTTTTAAATACTATTCAAAATCAAATAACAAAAACTTATATTCAATTTCTAACTTATTAAGGAAATTTGATTTTAAAATAACAAAAACTTATATTCAATTTCTAACTTATTAAGGAAATTTGATTTTAAAATGTTAACATTGAATTTCCTTGTAATAACTTAACTTATAAGACAATCAAAATCCTTTAAAATTCAAAAGAGATACATGTCAATATAATCTACCTACCTTTAGCATGAATGGTGCCCATGTAACCAAAACTACATTAGATATTAAAAATAAAATGAATATCTTATTTTATAAAAGTTATAGTATCATTGATATTTTTAGTGGAGGGTAAAATATGGGTTGAGTGCACTTTAATGAAATACCACCATAGGTCCAAGAGGGATCCAATTTCTTGAAGTCCAAATTTTTTTATGAAATGACATTATTTAAGTATTTGTATATTTATTTATTTACTTTTAAAGTTTTAAAATTTATATTTGGGTGGACATGAGCAAAATTTCAACTTTGATCACTCACTAACATGGTTACACATCACACTTCCTATAGAATGAGCCTCTCCCTGAATAACTAATTTAAATTTTAAATTTACTTTTTGAATTCTAAATTTACATTGTTATTTAATTTGATTAAATCTTGTTTTAGTAAAATCAATTTAAATATTAAATATTTTATAAAGTTATTTTGATAAAAGTGCATTATTTAGTAAGTTGAATTTGAATTTAAATTTATTTTTTATAATTTAAATTTTATTAAATCTTATCTATCTATATAATCTATATATATATAATATAGAAGAGAGAGAGAGAGAGAGAGAGAGATAAATATATATTGCTAAAAGTGATGTTTATTTGGGTAATTTAAATTTTAAATTTAGCTTTCTAATTAAAATTTGGTTAATTTAAATCCTACATTTAATTCTTTAAATTTAAATTTATTAAATCTTGTGCTAAGAAATTAATTTAAATATAAAAATATATATAAAACTTGTTTGATAAACATAACATTTATTTTAGTCTTACTCATGAAATAATTACATAAAACATAATTTATTTTTCAAAATGCCTCAATTTAATAATGTGATAGAGATAATAATCTAACCATTTAAATATAGATGACAATTTATTTTAATTGTTGTGACTAGTTTGAAGAGAAAGCTTCCCACTTGCATGCTTTTAGAGATAAGACAAAACTCAAGAAATTATCTTTCTCAAAATCAGTGAATAATATAAAATTGAAAAAAAACTAATTACAATTAGTATTGGGAAATCTATTCCATTAGTAATCCATCAAATAAAATAAATTATATATATATATATATATAATATATAATATATATATATATAATAAGAATATTTTACCTAATTTCTATTACTTGCCATTTTATTTCTCAATTATAAGTTCCCACACTTAGATGAATTATTAATTATTAAAGTAAGTTTGGTGCTCTTAGCATCACTTTTACACCTTCATGTCAAGTGAAGGATGTCACTTTATCTTTTTGCAACTCATAATCATGGAAATTGGGTGTTCTATTCATTATAAGGTGGGCCAAACCTAGGTAAGTGTGTCATTTAAAGCCTTTTTCCTAACCCTAATTTTATGAAAAGTTTCACATTATCATTTGATGTGTAGTGAAAACGTGGGTAGCCCTACGAAATGTTTTCTTAGCATGGCGTTACAAAATGTTTTTGTAGGGATTAAAAATAAATAAATCAAAACTGTTTCTCACTCTTTAAGTCATATTTTCTGAGTATCCAAGTGGTGGTTTATAAAATAGCGGTTCTCCCCCTATATGATGTGACATTTTCCAATAGTTTTAAGCTCATTTGAGCCACTTTAAACCAAACACTAGTTTTGTTATGAAACAACCTCACAAAATAGAAGAAGAGATAGATTAATGACTTCAAAATAAGCTTCTTCAAGGGTAACCTCATTTACATTACATCAATGAACAATTCTTGGATGATACAAATGACAAGACCTCCTTTCTATAAATAGGAGTATGAGGGGTCACAATATAATGAGAGCCAAAAAAACAATAATAATGTAAGGGAACAACAATAATAGTAGTTGACTTGTATGGGGCACAATAATAACAATATGGGGACTACACTAGGACAACATTAAAATAAGAGGTTGCACTAATAACAATAAGGGCTTACACTAGTAGTATACTCACCTAACATGGCCGTCTCCTTCAAAAACATGTTGTCCTCAACACTTGCCTAGTTCTAGATGCTTCTGTGTAAAATTCACATCTTCCCGTGAAGATGAGTGCTCTCAGTCCTCTTTCCAACCCCACACATCTCATCGAGATTGGATTCATCATGAAATAGTTATGACCAATCTCCCACGATGATTATACACTCGTTGAGTAGAGTGAACTTGTATGAAATGCAACGTGTCACTCTTTCAACCTTGGGCCCTAAAAATGATACCCAATAAACTATACCGTGAATGCTTTTGCTCACATTTTATGAAATTTGAATGTGATGTTGCGAGAGATGGTTATGATGATTTTCCCAAGGTCACATCTTTGAAATGGAATTGAGGAGCATGCAAAAGCCCTAACTTCCTTTGATCATATATCCAAAAATATACCGAGAAAATATTTGAAATTTTGTCACGAGGTTCTCCAATAATTCGGCTAAAATGCTACGATGACATGTTTTAAGTAACGAAACCCTCGAATCCAAAGCTCTCATATGAGATGTTATGAAACTAGCTCACAAAATAGAAGAAGAGATACATCAATGACTTCAAAATAAGCATATTTGAGGGGTGAACCTCCTTTACATTACAAAAATGGAAAATTTTTGGAGGATACAAATGACAAGGCCTCCTTTCTATATATACGAGTCTAAGGGGGTCACAATATAATTAGAGCTAACATAACAATAATGATATAAGAGCACAACAATAACAATAGTGGGATTCTATAGGGCACAATAATAAAAATATGGGGACTACATGGGCACAACAATATAATAAAGGGATTGTACTAATACCAATAAGGTGGTACACTCGTACGATAGGGACCTAACAAGTTTACCTTGTTTTCCGTGAAAACAATTTTTCTAGAAAACAAATATTTGTTGTTTTCTAGTGCACAAAGATAGTTAGTTGTTTTGCAGTTCGCTGTTAAGTTATGGCAAGGTCATTGAAGGTGTTTCACGTCTTCGAGCTTAGAAAAATGGGTTTATGTGTCAATTTGAAGATGTACGAATCTAATGGAACGTAATTCTAAATGTACCCTCACATGCCTAAACTTCTGCGAAGTGCACGTTGGGAACGAGTCTTTCAATGTTCTAATGTGTTGTGGAATTCCGAGCCCAAAATAGGTTTTGACTGTAATGCTAATGATTTGCACATTAATAAGATTACACATGTGTATTTCATACTGAAGGTCCGAGTTACCTCACTAATCTTCACTAGTCCCACTTTGACTCTTCTACTCCGCGAGCGCTTCAATCTTCGTCATTGATCTTATTTACTGAAATCCAATAGATGTCATATAATATCGCGTGATAACTAGCATGATAGATAGGAGGTCGAGATCACACAAGATAAGTGGTTTCTCCATGCTATGTGTCTCCACCTTGGGTTTATAACATGATTTAGGGAAACACCATTTACCATTTTTTTCCCACACGAGATACCATTCACTGACTTGGAACGCCACCCATGTTCCTTTATAATGAAAACGAGTTAGCACTTAGTCTATGGACTTGAAATAAAACCCTTAATGCTATTTAACTAATATTTTTAATAAAATGCATAAATGGAAGAATAATACCTCGTGAGGGTCTAGAACATGAATACACAAATTACAAAGGAAATTCTGCACCAAGAACAACACGTACACAACACAATTAGATCAATTTTTTAAGAAAATAGAAATTACAGAGTCTTGGCCCTCACGGCTCGATTACATCAATTTGTCTCACCTTTGTTTCTTTCACTCTCAAACCCTATCTATTTTTTTTTTCTCTTGCTCCCTCTCCTTTTTTTTGTTCTATCATTACATTTTTTCCTCTTTAATGGATCAAATCCTATTCTAACTACATCTCTATTTTCATCGGTTCTATAATTAAATCCCTATTCTCAAGCTTTGATAGACACCTATCCTAACAACTTATTGCCTAAGATAAAGTTTTCGGCGGAGGAGATGGCGTGCGCTAGGGTTTGTTCTCCCAGCTACAGCTTGGCGACCGTTGTAGACCAAAAGACCTGGACAGCCGTCGATGGGCCTGCGAGCAGATCAAAGGTAAGGGGTTTTAGGCTTCGCTCTGATGCAGGAAGGCTTCGGTCGAAGAAATGGCGCTGTCAAAAGGCCGGAACCCTTCCTGATCGTCGCGGTAGAATTTCAAAGGACTATGCTGCCCCAAGTTATCAAGTGAACCGGCTCCCGTTTTTTTTTCCTGTTGGAGAAAAGTCAAGAAAGCCCGAGATCTGTCGGCGGAAAGTCGGGTGGGGTCTGTATGTTGCAGAACGGACGCCTATCACAGGCTTGTGCCCAAAAACTTACAGAAATAGCCTAAATCGACATGCCCCTGCCAGCTTTCGAGTCTTCAGGGCGCAGCTCGGAGGTTGTGAGGAGCGGATATCATCAGAAATACGCATTCCTGCAAGGTTTTTCAAGGCGGGTTTTCATAGGCAGCTGGTAGAAGGCCCAAACAGTGCCCCCGATCAAGGAAGCCATCGGATCGATGGCAGTACAGGGGATAAAGCCCGATATAAATGGAGTAAGGGCAGGGGGGGAACGCATGGTGTGGTCTTTTTCTCCCTTCCGCCGCATGGGCCCAATCTTCTCAATCCTGATTTGGATCTCTATGAACCAGAACGCATCCGAACGCTGCATAACCCCAGGCAGCAGATCCTCACCACCAACCATAGACCGTGCATGCTTTATGCAGATCCTCCCATGCTCAAAGGAAAAAGAACCATAACAGAACCAGATCTGGAAAGATGCTTTCAGCCAGAGCAGGTAACAAACCCCTGTTTCCAGATTATGATAAAACCCCCTCAGGGGAATACTCGTTTAGTATTTGTTCATGCAGGAGCCTCCTCTTTGCAGCTGAAAAAACAAATCTGGGCAGAAATGGGTTTCCCAGCTCAGATTCAACATCTCGTCAGTGGTGGGCGGTCCCTCCAGGACTGCAGATCACTTGAAAGTTATGGGATTGGTCCACGATCAACCATTATTTTAAACTTCAGACTGAGAGGAGGGGTTTTGCCCCAGGGATAGACAAGCTCCTCAGGGGGAGATAAGGGTAAAAAAACTGCAGCCCAGCACCAACCAAAGGGAGGTTTATCCTACAAAAATATTTTACAGGGCAGTAGGGTTTCAGGCCCCTCTTCCGAACAAGGCGGCCACATTCCCAAGCCATACATAGTAGATCAGTCTGAGCAAACCCGAGCTTTAAATCTAGATTCTTCAGGACTCGATGATTTTGTTAACTCCTATGAAACACAGGCTCTTATTTGCCGATTCAACAGTTTCTGGCCTAAACCTTTGGATCTATTTCACTGGATATTCACCAGTTGGACAATGGACTGTGACATCCATCTATGTTCAAAGGGGTTTTTCATAGTAAAAGTTTCTTCCCAGGAAGCCAGAGATACAGTAATCAGAGATGGGCGATGGTTTTGGGGAACAACGGGGCTGTTTATGACCCCATGGTTCCCAGATTTTGATCCAAATAAAATGACTGTAACCAAAATGCCAGTATGGGTCAGACTATACAATCTCCCTCTTCACTTCTGGAATGATCTTGTGCTGGAAGGTATTGGAAACAGCATAGGGAAATATATCAAAACAGATTTGGAAAGAATCGATGAAAGAATCTACACTTTTGCACGTATCTGTGTGGAAGTAGATCTAAGTAAAGGGTTGCCGGATAATATAAGGCTGATCTACAAACAACAGAATTGGTTACAGGTACTAGATTATGAAAACACAACCTTCAGATGTAGGATCTGCAGGCAGACAGGACATTTACAAAGCACATGTCCCAAAGTAAAAAATAAAAAGAAACAGAAAGGGAAACAGAAGAAAGGTTGGCATTTTTCACCCCCAGATTCAGAGGACAAAGAATCAGAAGCAGCAGAGGAAGAGATCCCAGCAGAGAAGGCCGCGGTATCTCAAGAAATGGAAAATCAGAAGGGATCCTCATCAGACAACAAGGAAGTTCAGACAAGCATGGATCCCGGTCTTGGAAGTCACAAACGGCAGCACCACTCTGATAGTTCAGATTCAGACAAAGAACCTGGCATCCAGAATTCAGAAACACAATTAGTCATAGTTTCGACCGAACCCACTCTGGGAGAGTGGCGTAAAGTCGAAAAGAAAAAGGGGAGGAAAACCTGATGTGGGCTTGTTTTTGCCCCCTTTCTTTCCTCTTTTTCTCTTCTTTCTCTTCTTTCTCTTTTTCTTTGGAGCACGTTAGTCCCATAACGTTGCGTTGAGATGTGATTGCACATGGGCCCCTATGGATGCCCTGGGTTTATATCTCTGAATATGATAGTGTAACTTTTCATTTTTTAATAAAAGTTACTGACTCTTTTCCTTGGGAACAAATAAGAACTAGTCTAAATTTTCTCCATTCAACTTACATATTTATCTTCAAACCCTAACTAGGGCACTTTACCTTATCTTAAACTTAAAACCATAAAAAAATATGTATAATATAGAAAATCCATAAAATAGACCCTTCAAACCCTAGGTGCTTATATCTCTTTACACACCCTTGGTGACATTTAAACCTAATTACTATTAAAATAATGTCATCCAACCTTATTTATAGCGTTTGTACCAGGAAACTACAAGTTTTAACAATTAAAATTCAAGTTTGATTTTTATTATTCCAACCTCTTGTTCCCAAACATTCTTAGTGTGCATTTATTTGAGGCAAACAAACCCTTCCTTTTACCCTATAAAACCCATACAATTTGTAGTATTCTTAAAAAACATGATTATATTATGTAAAATTTAAAATATTTATTTGTATTAATTCTACCTACAAGTAAAAAAATACTCTCCAATTTAAATAATTCAATTTGGCCTTGAAATGAAGGTTAGGCATGCAGTTTTCTGAAGTAGGACAAAATTTCCTTGCTTCACTACAATGCACGCTCAGGCTTCATTTCTTGGAAAATCTGATTGGTTCAAATTGTATATTATTTAATTACTAATTTTACACACTAATTTTCTTTCAGTAAGTTTATGTAATTTAGAAATTGCTGAGACATTTCGAGTGATGCCACAAACTGTGATTGTTGCAACACTTTCATTTACATTATCTTTAACCTTCACACCACTAAATTAGAAAAAATTAATTGTATTAATGCTACTTATGAGGAAAAAATACTCTTTGAGTTTAATCATTTAATTTTTCCTTGAAATGAAGGTTTGAAGTGCATTTTTGTGAGGAAGGCCAAAATTGCCTTACTTCACTAAAAAGCATGCCCAAGCTTGATTTAGAAGTCAATATTTTTTATTAAAACTATAGATTGTTTATTTAATGATTTTAAACACTTGTACATTTTTATATATTTACTTTGAGCTTAAATATTTATATTTTAGATTTCATACGACATTTTAATTTTTTCTTCAACTTTCCTTATGTGAAAGTTTTGTATAAGTGGGAAATGTATTTATGTAGGATATTTGTCAGACATGATGCAAGGTCATATCCTAAGGTTAGGTATTGTCTAATCATGTCTCATTTTGAATTTCATTACCAAGAGTGTAATTAGTTTGGCCCAAGAGTGCATATTTGTTCTGACTTGATCATTTGCAGATATGATGAATCGCTACATATGTAGACTTGGATTTTAGTAAGACTTATTTTAGGATAATGATTATGATATGTTTTATAATTTTTTTGTATCTTTAGGATGGAATTAAGAAAATCTCAGTAGCAATTAATTATATTTCCTGGTGTACATTTATTTGAGGCACACAATCCTTGCATTTTACCCTATAAAATCAATTCAATTTAGAGTATTCATGCACAATGGAAATTTAATGAGGATGAGTTATTTCCCACACATTTCAAAGGTCTCTTATCTCATGTATAAATAGGAAGAGACTTCTAATTTGTAAATGTTAAGACATTGGTGACAAGAGGAAGGAGTTCACTGTCTCTTATCTTTTGGTTTTTCTTGTAATAATGATTAAATTTTACATTTCGTGGGGCACTATGTGTTTTTCTAAGATTTCTTTTAAGTTTTCATATTTTAATATTTGTTTAACATTGGTAGTGAATCCCATAATTTCCTTCATTCTCTGAAACCATAGAATTCTAGTCACCATTTAAATCTGTGTTGGAAATTCCTTTTCAAGACTTTTGCAATTGATGAGTTGCATTGAAACCCTAGATTTACTTAGGAATCATTGTCAAACAAAAAATAAGAACTAATCCTATTTGTATCCATTCCCCTTACCTATTTATATTCAAAACCTAACTAGGTCACTTGACCTAATCTTAAACTTAAAACCCTAAAAAATATGTATAATATAGGAAAACCTTAAAATAGAACCTAGAAACCCTAGGTGTTATCGCTTTATCAATCCATTGGAAATATTTAAACCTAATTACTATTAAAATAAGATAAAATACCCTTAATTATATGGTTTTAACTAATAAACTACAAGTTTCAACTATTAAAATTAAAATTTTACTTTTGTTAGTCATCCCCTTGTTCCCAAACATTCTTGGCTTGCATTTATTTGAGGCACACAAACCCTGCCTTTTACGTTATAAAATCCATGTAATTTGGAGTATTCTTGAAAAACATAAATATATATGTGAAAAATTAAAAATATTTAATTATATTAATGTTAACTATGAGTAAAAAAATACTCTCCAACATGAATCATTCAATTTGGCCTTGAAATGAAGGTTCATCATGCATTTTTGTGAAGCGGGCCAAAACTGCCATGCTTCACTAAAATGCACGTCCATTATTCATTTATTTTCCAATATTATTGATTCACATTGTATACTATTTAGTTACTAATTTTACACAATAATTTGCTTCCAGTAAGTTCTTGTTGTTCACAAATTGTTGACACTTTTGGGGTGACACCGTGAACTACAATTGTTGCAACACTTTCATTTAAATTAATCTCAATCATCAAATCAGTCAATTAGAAAAAAAATATTTTATTAATTTCATTTATGAGTAAAAAAGATACTCTCTAGGTTGAATCATTCAATTTGGCCTTGAAATGAAGGCTGGGCATGTTTTTTTGTGAAGCATACCAAAATTTCCTTGATTCACTAAAATGCATGGCCAAGCTTCATTTATTGGCCAATCTATTAGATTAAAATTGTAGATTGTTTATTTTATGATTTTATACACTTTTACATTGTTATATATTAAATTTTAGCTTAAATATTTATACTTCATATTTCATATAACATTCTAAGTTTTGCTTTGACTTTCCTTATGTGAAAGTTGTGTATAAGTGGGAAACATAGTTATGTAGGATATTTGTCAGAAATGATACAAGGTTATATCCTAAGAATAGGTATTTTCCAATAATGTCCCATTCCAAATTTCTTTTTTTTTCTCGGTAAAAGACTATCTAGGCATTTGTATTATATTTACAGTGAAATTTTACATCAGTTAAACATGTTGAGCATGGAGAAGCCCCATACGGGTACTGTGTCTACAAAATTCCAGCTTTCTGAGGCTCCCTCGCAGGGGCAGCATCAGCTGGTTAACCATAACCTTTTCCTGAATTAACAACGTTTTGCCAGAGAGGCTTGACAGACAAAAAAAAAAAGCACTAAGGTGCAGCAGAACGCTAACTAGACTCATGATTTCCCACGCAGGGGCGACTAACTGAGCTTGACTGTAAATTGTGGCTGCTAGGCAGCGAAATTTGACTCCACATGAACTCAACATAATCAACATGCAAAATTGGATTACCCGGCATAGCTTCATTCCTGGATATGGGCTGATGGCGGACGAAGGCCTGCAAGATGTGCCTCAGCCTCCTCACAGGGACTCTTTTCTTCCACGATGCGTGCCCAGCCCTGTCCTTCTTCCATGCCTTCCCATCTCGCCCTCCATGATTCCTCAGTGAAGCCCGGAGGAGCTGGCCCCAGAGATGGTGTGTAAACTTCCATAGGCTCCTTCCCCTTGTCTCCTGCTTCTGGCCCTGGCTGCGCCTCTGAAGCTTCCCCTTCCTCTCCGCCTGGTGGCAAAGGTGGTGGCACGGTTGGCCTTGTTTGCGCTTCTGATGCTTCCCCTCCCTCTCTGCCTGGTGGCAATGGTGGTGGCGCCACCGCGTCGTCCGCTTCGTCGGGCGATTGTGTGAACATGATTGAGATATGGGTGTTGATGCCCGAGTTCCCTGAGGTGCTGCCCAAAGAGAAAATGACGAAGCCAAAAGCAGGAAGCCCCGTCTCTCCCCCACTCGCACTGCCGACCTCCACGAGCTGTTGAGCTTGCAGAGGTGTTGTTGTTGCTCTCCTGTGGCAGTAGCAGCAGCAACAATGATGGTGTCCCTCTCTTGCTGGGCGCCGAGATGATGCTCCTCTTCCTCGACCCCTCCTGCACGACTGCCTCTCCCGTGTTCTTGCCATTGTGCCACCCAGTTCCAAGACCTCTGCCCACAGAAAGACGACCCCGCTGAGCTTTGTAGGCGGATTCGTGAGCAGGGATGCCTCCAAGGCTGGAAAACCAGGTTGATTATGCGTTCGAGGGCAGGGTCTCCGCGCTGAGGGCCATCAACCACTGCAATTTCCACGTTCCTCCACAGGCGAGGCTTGGCCTGATCGCCGAGAGTCCCTTCTGACCAGCTTCCCCAACCCCTGCTGCAATTCTCGCTCAGACCAGGAATGAAATGGCCACCCGCCATCCTGCTATCGTATGGACGATACATGGTTACGGAACGAGCTTGCATTAAAGTCACACTGTGTTTCCTATCCGCTCCTCTGCTCGGCATTGAATGCCTGGAGCTCCAACGAATTTCTTTTATTCCTTGACGGCACATGACACTAACAACTGTCACAGGCACGAGGCGACGCATGCTGAGCATGTGCTTCGTCCTGTTGGGTTGAGCCCTCACCCGCATCTGGGAGTCCCATTCCAAATTTCATTCCCAAGGGTGTAATTGGTTTGGCTTGGGAGTGCATATTTGTTCCCACTTGAACATTGGAAGATATGATAAATCACTACATTGTCATACTTGGATTTTAGTGAGTAATATTTATTTTAGGATAATGAGTATGGTATGTTGTAGAAAATGTTTGTATCTATAGGATGGAATGATCATTATTGCAATGCTAATTAATTACAGGTCCTGGTATGCATTTATTTGAGGCACACAATCACTGCCTTTTACCCTATAAAATCAATCCAATTTAGGGTATTCATGCCCAATAGAAATTTTATGAGGATGAGTTATTGTCCACCCAAATTTAATGAGGATGTACTTCATGTTATGTGGGGAGGCATGTTCACCACACATTTCAACGGTCTCTTAGGTCATGTATAAATAGGAAGAGACTTGTAATTTGTAAATCGTAACACATTAGTGACAAGAGGAAGGAGTTCAATATATTTTACACTTTGTTTTTTCTTGTTTGGAATTTTACCACTATTGAGGAAGGGTAGAAATTTTGTGGAATTGATGCTCAGGATGATGAAATTTTCTGGTTTATGAGGTACTATGTGTTTTTCTGAGATTTATTTTAAATTTTCATCTTTTAATATTTGTTTAATATTGAAATTCTATCTATTTTCTTGAGGTATTATCATGCCATGTTAGCACCCAGGTGGATCATAAATTCTAAATGCTAGAAGAAATGCCCTAGTTGATAGTGAATCCAATAATTTCCTTCATTCTTTTAAACCCTAGTATTCTAGTCACCATTTTCATGTGTGTTTGTAGTTCTCCAATTGATGACCGGCATTGAAACCATAGATCTACTTAGACTTCTTTCCAAAAAAATAATAAGAACCATGGGGGATTCACTCAATGAACCTCTAATATAGCACATGTTTTCGTGTCTTACTAAAAAACACTCTTAAGTTGACTACATATTGAAAAATACCTCGAAAAAACACTTTATTTAACCCCCTACCAATATGAATTCAATATACCTTCCCAATTTAAAAACACCCTATTTTCACTACATATTGTAGGTAACCATTTTTATTAACATTTTATATACCCCTTTATATGTTTTCATTAATTTTGAGCTCCATTGTTTATACACAACATATAAAAACCCTTTACCCCCTATTATATTCTTAATATATTATGTCACTTTTTCCTCACTATACATCCCCCAATATGAATGCACGTGGTATGGTATTTCTCCCCGTGAAGCCCCTATGATAAAAACCATGCCTATTTCTATCCATTCTCCTTACATATTTATCTTCAAACCCTAACTAGGTCACATGAACTAATCTTAAACATAAAACCCTAAAAAATATGTACAATGTAGAAAACGCTAAAATAGATCTTGCAAACCCTAGGTGATTATATCTCTTTATTTATCCCTTCGAAACATTTAAGCCTGATTACTACTAAAATAAGTTCATTGAACCTTACTTATAAGGTTTTAACCAAAAATCTACAAGTTTCAACTATTAAAATTCAAGTTTGATTTTTCTTAGTCCATTCTCTTGTTCCCAAACATTTTTGGTGTGCATTTATTCGAGGCATACAAACCCTACCTTTTACCCTATAAAATCCATGAAATTTCAAGTATTATTAAAAAACATAAATATATATATATATGTAAAAAATAAAAATATTTAATTGTATTAGTATAACTTATGAGTTAAAAAATACTCTCCTCATTGAATCACTTAATTTGGCCTTGAAATGAAGGTTGGGCATGCATTTTCTGAAGCAAGATGAAACTTCCTTCCTTCACTAAAATGCATGCCCAAGCGTCATTTCTTGGCCAATCTCATTGATTCATATTGTATATTATTTAATTACTAATTTTACACACTAATTTTCTTCCAATATGTTTTTGTTCTTTGCAAATTGTTGACACATTTCAGGTGACACCGTGAACTGTGATTGTTGTAAAACTTTCATTTACATTAACTCTGACCTTTATATCAATAAATTAGAAAACTTTAATTGTATTAATGTTATTTATGAGAAAAAAAATACTCTCCAAGCTGAATCATTCAATTTTTCATTGAAATGAAGGTTTGGCATGCATTTTTGTGAAGCATGCCAAAATTGCCTTAGTTCACTAAAATGAATGCCTATGCTCAATTATCGTCAATCTGATTGATTAAAATTGTAGATTATTTATTTGATTATTTTATAAAATTTTACATTTTTATATCTATAATTTCAGCTTAAATACTGATCTTCAGATTTCATGAAAAATTCTAAGTTTTTCTTTGACTTTACTTATGTGAAAGTTATATATAAGTGAGAAACATGGTTATGTAGGATATTTTTCAAACATGATGCCAGTTTATATCCTAAGGTTAGGTGTTCTCTAATCATGTCTCATTTCAAATTTCATTACTAAGAGTGTAATTGGTTTGGCCTGGGAGTGCATATTTTTTCCCACTCAAACATTGGAAAACATGATCAATTGCTACATTGACAAACTTGGATTTTACTGAGTAAGATTTATTTTAGGATAATGATTATGATATGTTGTAGAAACTTTTTTCATATTTATCATGGAATGAACATTATTGCACTACCAATTAATTATAGGTCTTGGTGTTGATTTATTTTAGACACACAATCCCTACCTTTTACCCTATAAACCCAATCTAATTTCGAGTATTCATGCATAGAATAAATTTAATGATGATGTACTTCATGCTATGTGGGGAGCCATGTTCCCCACACATTTCAAAGGTATTTTATATTATGTATAAATAGGAAGAGACTTTTAATTTGTAAATCACAACACATTGGTGACAAGAGGAAAGAGTTCAATATCTTTTACCTTTTGTTTTTTCTTATTTGGAATCTACTACTATTGAGGAAGAGTAGAATTGTTGTGGAATTGATTCTCATGATGATGAAATTTATTTTTTTATGAGGCACTATGTGATTTTCTCATATTGGTTTTAAGTTTTGATCATTCTCAACATTGAATTGCTATGTATTTTCTTGAGGGATTGCTATATCATTTTAGCACCCAAGCAGATCTTACATACTAAATGCTAGTAGAAAGGCCCTAGTTGATAGTGAATCCCATAATTTCCTCCATTCTCCTAAACCCTAAAATTATATACACCATTTTAATGTGTATTAGTAATTCCCTTCCAGGACTTCTCCAATCGATGAGTGGAATTGAAACTGCATATCTACTTAAACTTAATTACTAAACAACAAATAAGAGCCAGTCCTATTTGTATCCATTGTCCTTACATATTTATCTTTAAACCTTAACTAGGTTACTTGAATAAATCATAAACTTAAAACCATAACATATATGCACAATATAGAAAAACCCTAAAATAGACCCTACAAACCCTAGGCACCATCTCTTTATCTATCCCTTTCCAACATTAAAACCTAATTAATACTAAAATAAGGTCATCCAACATTATAAGGTTTAACCAAGAAACTACAAGCTTTAACTATTTTTATTTTTGAGTCCATCCCCTTGTTCCCAAACATTCGTGGTGTGCATTTCTTTGAGGCACACAAAGCCTGCCTTGTTCCCTATGAAATCCATGCAATTTGGAGTATTATTTAACAATAAAAATAGATATGTGAAAATTAAAAAAAAATAAATTGTATTAATGTTATCTATTAGTAAAAAAAATACTCTCCAAGTTAAATCATTCAATTTGTCCTTTTAATGAAGGTTGGGTGTGCATTTTTTTGAAGTAGATCAAAATTGACTTGCTTCACTATAGTGCACATTAAGGCTTAATTTATTGGCCAATTTGATTGATTCAAATTAGATACTATTTAATTACTAATTTTACAAACTAACTTTCTTCTAGTAAGTTTTGGTTGTTCACAAATTCTTGACACTTTTGGTTAGACACTTTGAACTACGATTGCTCTAGCACTTTCACTTACATTAACTTCAACCTTCATATCACTAAATTAGAAAAATTTAATTGTATTAATGTTACTTATGAGTAAAAAAACACTATCCAAATTTAATCATTTAATTTTTCCTTGAAATGAAGATTGGGCATGCATTTTAGTGAAGCTGGCGAAAATGTTCATACTTCACTAAAATGCATGCCTAAACTTTATTTATTGGCCAATATGATTGACTCAAATTGTATATTTTTTATTTAATTATTTTACACACTTTTACATTTTTATATCTTTACTTTGAGCTTAAATATTTATACTTCATATTTGATACAACATTCTAAGTTTTTCTTTGACTTGCCTTATGTGAAAGTTGCCTATAATTGGGGAATGTAGTTATGTAGGATATTTGTTAGACATGATGTAAGGTTATATCCTAAGGCTAGGAATTGTCTTAGAATATTGTTGAGCCCCAAAACTACCTCTCTTCCAAGCATTTTCTTAAACCCTTTCTCTTCTATTTTCCCATGTTAGTGCATCCTAAGCTATCAAAAGTTGTTACATGTTGATTTCAGGAGTGTATTTGAGTGATTATCAAATTATATCATTGTGTGTGCTATTTGATCTAGGTTTTGTTTATTAGCTACAGAATGTAGCCACTTTTCACAGCTAACTAGAAATTTTGCAGTCGTCTCCATCGTTCTGTAGGTTATAGGTGTCAGTAGGAGGAATGAGACACATGGGCAGCTCAGGAATTATCCACACATGGATGAGGTCCTATTTACTTAGCCAAATTCGGAAGGAAAGGTCCCGGTCAAAGGAAGGTCAACGAAGAGTTCTATGCCAGCTAGAACTCTATTCCTGCATGTAAAATAAGCTCGAAGTTGTTCCTAAACTCGTGGATCCATTTTTGCCACCTGCATTCCATCTCCATAACGTAATCCAACATCCACCTTGCATAGATTTACTACTCATGGCAACCGAGAGGTTGAATCCTTGGATTTTGACCTGTTCACGTGTCCATCGTTGAAGAAATTCCTCTGAGATACAATTATCCATTTTGGTTTACTAGGAAATTAGAAGTTTCAATAGCTAGGGAAATTTTTTTGTAGTGAGGAGAGGAAGTAAGGAGTAAGGGGAAAGGTATTGATAGAACATACCTTCCTCACCCCTGGGATGATTTGGCTTTCTTTATTCAAAAGTTCATTACTTGTGAGGGATGTTTTGAGATAGTTATCAATTATCATTTTCAGTTATTGGCACATCTTCATAATGGAAAGCTAATAAATTTTCCCTATTATTTTATAAAATCTTTACAACATATGCTAGAGGCATTGCATATAAAAAAAACCAAAGAGTTTCTTAACAAACCATGTTCTCATGAAGTTAATCATAATTCGTTCACTACAACAACAAGGAAGCACATGGACTAGTTTATTGGAAAAGTCACATGCACCAGCCACTGAATTAAAGGAAAGTGATAGTGAAGAACAAGAGGTAAGTGTTGAAACAACAGTAGAATATTGAGAGGTTACACCTCCCAGAAACCTCCTAGACCCCGTCACAGAAATAGTAATAGACAGAGTCCCATAAGAATGCTTGTCGACACATTCGTTGAGGGAAATAAGACCATGCACTAAAGAACCTATGGATATATCCAGTGGACAATTTGAGGATAGTTATCATGGATGACCTATTCAGCAAGAAGGGCTTGAGGCAGAGACTGTTAAAAGAGGCGTACTTGGAATGTCACCAGCTGAAGTAGGGGTTCCCGAAACAAAAATTCTTGGGAAATCGAAGGAAGTATATGAAAATTATACTCATATACAAATTGTAGTGAGAAAGAGGAAATTGAGGAAGCCAAAAAGTGAAGAACAAGAGGTGAGTTCTAAAACAACACTAGAATATAGAGCAGTTAAACCTCCTAAACAAAGTAGATCAGTTTCACTTCCTAAACAAATAAGAGTGGTTACACCTCCTAGACCTCGGCACAAAAATAATAAGAGACAAATTTCCATAAAAATGTCTATTGGTACCACCACTGAAGGAAAATTATCATGCACTAAAAAACATGTGCATATATATAGTTGAAAATATGAGGATAATTATCATGGATATCATATTGAAGAAGAAGGGCTTAAGGCAGAGACTACTTATAGATGGGAACTTGGAATAACGTTAGCTAAAGCAGTGGTTCATAAAATAGAAATGTCTGGGTAATCTAAGGAAGTATCTAAAACATATGCTCATGTACAAACTACATTGAAAAATAAGAAATTAAAGAAGCCAAAAAGTGAAGAACATGAGGTAAGTGTTGAAACAAAACTATAAGATAAAGTAGTTACACCTCCCAGACAAAGTATATAATCTACACTTTCTAGAAAAAGATGAGTGGTTACACCTCCTAGAACCCTTCACAAAAACCCTAAGAGATGGAGTTCCATAAGAATGTATGTTGATACATTTGTTTAAGGAAAAAGAGAATGCACTAAAAAACATGTGGTTATATGCAGTGGACAATTTTAGGATAGTTATCATGGATTCCCTATTGAGGAAGAAGGGCCTAAGGCAAATAATGTTGAAACAGGGGCACCGAGAACAACATCAGTCGAAGAAGGGTTTCCTGAAATAGAAATTCTCGAGGAATCTAAGAAAGAATATGAAAAATATAATCGTGTACAAAATATGGAAAAAATAGGAAATTGCATAAGTGATTGCATGAAAAGAATCCCAAAATGAGAGTGTAAGTAATTGTTGCACCATCATCTACCCCAATATCTGAGGTATGTATTGATATAGCAAAACTAAAGGAGTCTGAGGGATAACAAAATGAAGAGAAAGAATAATAATTTGTAAAAGAACATACCTAGACACCTAAAGTTCAAGTTGTTCCACTTGAGTCAAAGTAATCTAAGGAATAATAGAAAGAGGGGGAGCTCAAAAAGGAATAATAATATGTACCTTTACTAGGTAACTCTAAAACTAACATCCTTATTCAAAAAATAATAAACTAAAGGAGGAAAATGAGAATTTAAGGAAACAACCTACAATGATTGAAGGGAAGGTTCAGTCTCAAAACAAATTGAACTAGAAACCCCGGATGAAGTGGTAGAAGTAATGTTAGTTAGATTATTTTAATAGATGTAACGAAGTGTTGGAGGAAGTTGGTTATGAAATGCCAACCAATATTTCAGTTGGAATTCAAGTTGGGGAGAAAGATGAAGAATTCCAAACCATTGTTCCACAATAATGTGCTAAAGATGTTATCGTTACACAAGAAACAACAATTGAAGTAGAGTAGAATGGAAATTTTGGGACATGAAATCATGGATATATTGACATGTAAATACTTAAGTTGGGGATAGATATTGGGATGTGAAATTGGCATCATTTTGCACTCATTTTCATACCTTTTCTTTACCATTTTTTATTCTCGAGAACATACTCTACCATTGTAATAGCCATTATCAATTTCTGTATGTCCCTTTTCAAATGGCATCCTTATGATTATATTCTATATGTAATTTGGTATGAGAACTATTGTGTTAGGCTATATTTCTTATAAAACTAATAATTGGGATATCATAGGGTTTGTGGTTTGTTCAGATGCTTTTGCAGGATTACACTTTCCAATTTTGCCTTGCTAAGGATAGGACAAGGACCCAATGAGAATTTCTATTACATATGGATATCTATTTTGTACATGATGAACTCCTTCAATTATTTATGAACATCAATTCGGAAATAAGATGGTGAAAGGATATTTCAACTATCGAAGGGGAAGTTTATGGATAGCATATCTGAAAGAGTTAGGATTTTCAATTGATAATTATTATACTTTGGAAAAAATGTTACAAATTTGTCCTAACCTTGGAAATTTTTAATGTGTATTATCAAATTAAATCACATGATAATTGAGATATTCTCATGATGATCTTATCATTGTAATCTGAAATTATAAAGAATTGTACTATATGCCCACGTGAGATATGAATATAGAAATATATAGATAATGATAGTGGGTGAGAACACCAACATTATAATCTTGTACGTTTCATTAATGAAATCTCAATCATTGGTTGTGCCATAACTTTTTGTTGACTAGCTTGTGTGTTGTGTAGTTTTACTATTATTATTAGTCTTTTTAATGCTTTAATGACTGCAAAATTCTAACCACTGTATTATGTAACAAGATAGGTCTTGGATTGGTCCCTTTGTGCTAGGAAAATACTACGGAGGGGGGGGGGGGGGGGGGCGGCCTGTGGTGAATCAGTATTTTTAATTCACTTTAACTTTGGATTTCACATTCATAATTTTGTACAGTACTATTATTCTGACAACTCGCATGTGTATGTGCCTTTATTGAATTAATTTCACGTATATCAAGATTACTTAATTTTCATAACTTCCATCACATGTTTAACTAACTTATTGCATTACTAGTTCATTAGCCATTTAGTATGCAATAAAGGACAGATAAATCACAACACATATTTAACACATCAGGACACATGGACACCAGGATTTTAAGTGGAAACCCAATGCACAAGAAAACCATAGTTGTTGTTGTCTCTGTCTTATTCTCTTATTATAATGAAAAATAATTACATCATGATCTTGTACTGGCATAGACTCTTACCAACATGTAGGAACCTACCTATAGGAGGCTACAACCTCCACTAGTTCTCCAACACCCACGTGAAGGGAGCTAAACCCCCTGAACTCGTTTATCACCTCCTACAGGAAGGGAGCTCCTATCCCCTCACTGAAGGATACAACCCTCAGAACCTCGTGGATCACGTTTAATAATGATTCACACTAGATCCACATCAATCAAACACACATCAAAACATGTAAGCCACCTTTCAACATATTTTTAAATTGGACCCGCACTAGCAATAATACCAAATTGAATCCTAAGATCTGAATATAATTATTAAATCACCATTGAATACCAATCACCAACAAACTAAATCACTAAAGCACCTGAATCACTAAATATTGAACTAGTCCCAAGTTACCAATAAACTAATAACTCATGAAATAAAGCTCAATCAACCATTCAAGCTAATACTCAACAATTCACTAGTTAATCACTATGTTAGATAACAGACAATCATAAGAGAAGAAATGTTCATTTATTGAAAACCCATATAAAATTAACAATAGAATATATATGCAACTGTCCTTAAGCATACCCACGTATATACATGCTTCCTGTGCATAACATCTGCATAAAGATCTCAAATCACTGAATATTGAAACATTGTCAAACTGAATCATTGTATCAATCATTGAAATATTGATTCATAACAATAACTAATCACAAATATATCAATACTGATTCACTAAATACCCAATCATAATGCATCATCATTATTAATAAATATACCAAGCCACAACCAAATCAATCCAATCAACACTGTTAGACACATACCATCCTGATTGATACATCACTGACATACAACAATGAATAGAAGAGTCATCATAAATTTTCATCACCAAGAAGAAATTGCAAACCTATCACATATACACGACTTCCATAAAACATATCTACATATGTATGTGTTTGTAGTGTATAAAACCCATGTAAAAATTTCATTTTACTGTAAAACATATGTCATAATATATACACAACTAATATTAAAAACATTCACGTATGTACATGACTATCCAGAAGGAAAATTGTGTACATATCCTAAATCACTAAATCAAACCTTTGTTGCAAACACAACACGCATCCCACACACTTTAGTGTTAAAACTACAAATCTTTGAAAAAAAAATCACATCACAACATCACTATAACCGTAGATCTTTCTTTGTTAGATTATTCAAGAACAAACAAATCAAGCAAGTATATCCATTTCAGATATATCAGATCTGATCCTTCTCCTTGCTCCTTGGTGCACACCTATTACAAGTCAGATTGCATATGAAAAATCTAAATACACACACAACTTTGTGATCTCCATTTCCTTATATGGATTTTTCCTTTACCAATACAATAGATAAATCCCTTGGTAATGTTATTGGTATTTGTTTGATGGGATCAAATAGAAATTGTCAACACGATACTCTAGGCCATTACCATGGTAAAAGCTCCTACTTTTTTGTTTTACATGGTTTATATTATGTACACGACTTTTATTCATAGAACCTACATATGTACACCACTCTTCTTCACAGCAACCACATATACTTTTCAAACGTCATATTTAGATATTTTGTTCAAGTGAAACCTATAAGGAGGCTACTAAATATGTAATGAGGCTACAAAACACTTTATCACCTTTGTAATACCTGCACATAAATTCTAGGCATTTGCATTAGTTCCATAATCATAATATTATAACCAAATTGATAATAAGGACATATTTGAAAAGAAGGTTTCCTTCAAGGATAACGCATTAGCCATAATTCCAACAATCTCCTCCTTTGTACATGATGGCAAACTATTTGTTGTTTGGATACCACCTGCAAACACTATGTCTTCTCTCCCGCTTTTACTTCAAGGTAAAAGAGTTGAACTAGGTTGAATGAATTACTTCCCTTTATAAATCTCAATACTGTAAGTCTGAGCTGCTGATATGAATCATGAATCTACATTTTTACCATGCTCCCCCTGAGTATATGTTGGTACTTCTAAAGATATGCAATAAATCACAAGCCTTTATGACTGTATTACATGACCTCTCCTATACCAATGACTCTATGATCAATCTCCCAACATAATGGGGTTACATATTGGACGTTCTAGAGATATGAAATAAATCACAAGCCTTTATGACTCTATTACATGACCTCTCCTATACCAATGACTCCATGATTAATCCCCCGACATAATGGGGTTACATATATGACATGGCTTGATTCCAATAGCCCATACATGACCGAATTTTAAAAGGATCACAACATGGGTGTTTTCATGACCTTTACATCAAAAGACATACCTGAAATCTATAATCTTAAATAAGGATATCAATAATGAAATATATTTGTATCAAAACCATGATAATCATCAACAACGACCATGCTCCAAATAGGAATCTACAACATAATCATTTGATCGTAGCAACATAATGGGCATAATGACAACAACATTAACATCCTCATCATCAAGAAGTAATGTATCATCAATAAGATAAGATAGTGTAGCATCAAACTCTCCAATATCATCAATACATGGTGAAATATGCAATGCATCCAAGCTACAACAAAGAAACTTATCCCTTGGCCTCATTCCTTCAATGTCCACATATAGAAAGTGGCAGAATCATCAAGTAGCAAAAACACATCAATCTCTTGGACCACAACACCATAGGTAGAATATATGTATTCTCTCCATGCATCAACAACATATGTGAAACTAAGAGTACCTTTAGTATCCCAAGCCAATAAGAATAACCAACATCTTCAGTGAACATAACATACATATCTTCCTTATCAAGTGTATCAAGATTTATCAATGGCAAGAATAAGATTCCAACAACAACTTCCCCAAGTACCACTCAAGCAACATATATGCATCATTGATAACCCATGGCATAGTGAGAACCACACATATTTCCTAATAGTGATCAATGAACCAATGATAGTAGAAATATCCATGGAATCACCATAGAAAATAGCATGCAATAAGGAGTGCTCAAGAAACCATAATGGCAAGAATGAACTATTATAAACATAGACATTCTCCTCTTGAACTTGTTCCAACTCTTCATCACTTGGTCACATTTATCCTTCTCATCAATCAACAAAGAGATAGATCAACAACAATAATAGAACAATGCATCACTCATAATACTCTTTCATACATTCCTAAGTAGCATATGAATGTACTCAACACTCTGTAGCAAGCCAATGTCTAAACCATAATTCCAAATATGAAATGATGGAATCACATGAGAAGCTCCCCCAAAATTTGTGCCATTCATTTATAACCACATAGAACCATATGTGACTATCTAAGTCAAAAAATTGTATGCATACATGACTGTCATTTATAATAACCACATACAAAATGTAAAATACTTATTTTTAATAGCCATAGATCCCCATGAACATGTTATGTCTATCCATGTTCACATTAATTTCATGATATGTATCAGTATAAAAATCATTAAAATAATCATCATCAAAACACACATGCATAACTCTACCTAAGATCATACAGCATTGACCTTGTGGAACTGACAATCATCACCTATTTTCCATGAGGCTATGTACCTCACATTTACTTTTTGGGTTTCTGTTATAGGTATACATTAAGTATAATAGACTACAATAAAAACTATCTTCCCTTACTCTGAATCTAAAGAAGATTATCTAGACCTATTATTTATGCTCGGGTTCTTCTCAAGAACATATAGGTTATTTGAATTTATGAATACTTTAACTATAGTTTTCCCAAAGTCTTCTTCTATAATTTTGCATCCAGATGATGTGAATAAAATTACATTCCGTTTATCAGCTATGTGGATTACACTTAGGATGTTATCCTTATGTCCATCAACCAGTAGTAAATTAACTGATTCTTTATTCTTAATATCAATATAGCATTACCCTTACCTATAATCTTTGCATATCCAAGAATAATCTTGCGACTCTTGTTTTTAAAATAGATGATTTTTCCCTTATTTCCAGACATATGATAAGAGCATCTACTATCAATGTATCATTGATATTATTCTCAAATTGCATACAAAGCAATGCCACACCTTACTTGTTCTTCTTCCTTCTGCTTAATATGAGTAGTTTTGGTGGACCTAACAATGTTCTTTTCTTTTTGTGTGTTTCGTTTTCTGAATGAATTCATTGATTTGTTCCTACATTATTTTATTACATTCCCAAACTTGTTACAAGTATAACATCTTACATAACTAGAGAAGGGACCAAAAGAATCATAATATTTATTTTCATATTTCTCCTACTACAATTAATAGCTTTGTGAACACACATGTTGCAAGCAAACCAATATCCCTTAAATAAACCTAAGTGCCTAGGAGCTTCTGATCTTCCTGCAGATTTGCTTTTGCAATTGGTTGCATTGTGTCCAAAGTTATGATGGATAAAACATTCAATGTCATTGTTCAAAGGAAATAATCAATTGTTGTTTCTATTATTGGAGAAAATGTTTTCCTTTGAAAAAAATCTTTCTTTGGTTGTCAATTTCGTTGACTTATTAATTATTTACCTTTTTTTTCATTGTTTTCGTTGTTAACATAATGATTTCTTACACAAGTTTTTGAGCTAGATTCTCCTTTCTTAGTTTTATGAAAGCCAAGACAAGATTTAATAGAGTGAGACCTTTGAATATTAAAAAGGTTATCCAACATGTGTGATATATCTTGAAACCTCAAGCACTTATCATTTTCTGCTAACTTACCTTCTAAAACACTTACCTCAACCTCATTTTCTCCTTTGGCATTTTCCATCTGATTTCTCAACTCGGTGATCTTTCCCTTAAATGCATTTTCATGTTCTTCAAATACTTGAATTATCTCCTCATATCGCTTATTTGATTTTTCAAGGCCATAGTTGAGAGAGATAATTTTTGTTATAGTTCGTCACAGTAATTGGTTCTTTCTCTAATCTCCTTGATTGTTGCATATTCCTAATTTCTTATTGTCTCCTGCAAATTTATGAGTTTATTTCATAATGAAGTACCTCATTTTTCAAACTTTGACACTGATCCTCCCTTTCCTTGTACAACTAACTCATTCCTTATTTTAATTGGGTTTTTAATGTGATAATATCTTCTTCGTAGGCACACTCCTTCTCATCAAATTGTTGAAATAAATTTCTTTTATCTCTATTTTCATATGTGAGCCTTTTAATCTCAATGTCTAGGGCCATTATTTTAGAATCTATTTTCTCTGTAGAATCATTATTTTCACTTCTACCCGTGGGAGCAATTTTAGTTGACTCATTATCGTAATCACTACATGAACAAGGCAATGGGAAACATTTTATACAATGGTAATCACATCTACAATTAAAATAAAAACCAATACCTGATGATTCATCGTCACTATCTTAATCCTTAATCAATAGAAAATAGGGTGTTCTTGAAGCTAAATATTTGTTGACATCTATAACCGACACTACATCTGATATATCACTTTCGCTACCACAATTTTCTTGAACTAAATTCTTCATTTAATCTTCCTTCTTCTTTTTCTTATTTCCCATTGCCCCCAATCCACTCTCAAGTGGTAAAATTTCTATTAGAGCGACCTGCTCTAATTCCAATTATAAGGAAAAGTACTAAGAGGGGCAAAGGGAAGTTAATCAATACTTTGAATTCACTTTAACTTTAAATTTCACATTCAAAATTATGTATGCTATTGTTATTCAGAAAAATCACATGTGTACGTGCCCTCAGGGAAACTTCTAGGGGCTAATATTTGTAGGTGGGTTATTTTTCAATGTTTTTTCTAGAAAAAAATAGTCGCTAATTTCCATTTTTCTTAAAATGATTCGCCCAAATTTTATAGTATAAAATTATTTCACATTAAAAATTGAAAAAAATTATATAGAGACTGTATAAAATTATTATAAATTTGAATATTTCTACAAAAATATTGTCAATCATTTTATAGATTGCATATCATGGACTACAAGATTCGCCAAAGTTTCTAAACTTCAAGATAAATTTCCATACTCAAATTTTCCCTGCGTCCACTTAGTGAATTAAAATAACGTATATCTAGATTACTTAATTTTCAAAATTTCCATTAGATGTTTAACTTAATCATTGCGTTACTATTTCATTATCTATTTAGTATGCAGTAAATAATAGATAACTCATACAACATAAGAAACACATCAACACATATGGACACCAGGATTTTAGGTGGAAACCCAATGTGGGAGAAAACCACCACTATTGTCTTTTCTATCCTATTCTCTTATCATCATGAAAAAATATTACATCATGATCTTGTAATGGTAGAGAATCTTACCAGCACACAAGAACCTACATGAAGGAGGATACAACCTCCACTCACTCTCTAGCACCCACTAGAAGGGAGCTACAGCCCCCTGAACTAGTTTATTGGGTGCTATCAGAAGGGAAGTCATACCATATCACTGAAAGATACAACCCCTAGGAGCTCATGTAGCACGTTTCATAATGTTTCACAATGGATCCACCTGGCTCAAACACACATCAAAACATTTAGACCACCTTTCATCATATATTGAAATTGGACATACACCAACAATAATACCAAACTGAATCATAGAATATGAATATAACCATTGAATCATGTCTGAATACCAATCATCAACAAAATGAATCACTAAAGAAACTGAATCACTGAATATTGAACTAATCCCAAGTTACCAATCAAAAAATAGCTGATCAAATCAAGACCAATCAACTGTTCAAGCTTATACTGAACCATTTAGTGATTATTCACATTGTTAGATACTAGATAGTCATCAAAGAAACAATGTGTACTTATTACGAACCCAATTTTGTCTTGAGGTATACAAGCATATATACGCGCTTCCTGTGCATAAAACATATGTAAATATTTCAAACTGTTGAATACTGAAACATTATCAAACTGAATCATTATATCAACCACTGAATCACTGAAATATTGAGTCACAAGGACAACTATTCATAGATATATCAATATTGACTCACTGAATACCCAATTTTAATGCAACATCATTACTAATCAATATATCAAGCCACAACCAAGTTGATCCTGTCAAAGATGCCAAACACAGACCATCCTGATCAAGACATCATTGACATACAACAACAATTAGGATAGACATCATCAACTATCATCACCAAGTAGAAATTGCAAACCCTAGTACATATACGCGACTTCCATAAAATAGATGTGTATGTATGTGCTTTGCATGTATAAAACCCATGTAGAGATTTCATTGTACTAGAAAACA
The DNA here is from genome assembly GCA_000404065.3 of Pinus taeda. Classification (NCBI taxonomy): domain Eukaryota; kingdom Viridiplantae; phylum Streptophyta; class Pinopsida; order Pinales; family Pinaceae; genus Pinus; species Pinus taeda. The sequence goes on from APFE031375233.1 coordinate 118,812, forward strand.
TATCTCAGAACATATACATGACTAATATGAAAAGCATTTGCTTATGTATGCGACTATCTAGAAGAAAACCTACATACATAACATAAATCATTGAGTCAAACCTTTGTTGCAAACACAACACACATTCCACATTCTTCATTTTCGAAACTATAGATATTTGAAAACACATTCAGATCACAACATCACTATAACCACGAATCTTGCATTTTTAGCTTATTGAAACATAAATAGATCAAGAAAATATGTCCATTTCAAATCTATCAGATCTGATCCTTCTCCTGGTTGCTTAGAGCAAACCTATTACAAGTCAGATCACATATGACTAATCCATCAAAATTCAAACATAACTCGTTGATATCCATTTCCTTATAAATATTTTTGCTTTGCCAATACCATATGCATTCTCCTTCGTAATGTTGTTGGTGTTTTTTTGATGAGATAAAATAGATGTTGTTGGCATAATACTATAGGAATTTTCCATAGTAAAAGCTCTTGGTTTTTTATTTTCCATGGTATGGATTATGTACGTGAATTTTATTCATAGAACCTACATATGTACTCAAAGATTCTTCACAGGAACCACATATACGTTTCAAACTTCACATTCTCACCCTTTTTCTCAAGTGAAACCTGTAACAAGGCTGTTAAAACACTTTCTTATTTCTACAATACATGTAGCAATATTCCTATCATTTCGATTAGTTCCATAATCATCATATTATAACCAATTTGACATCAAGGACATATTTTACAAGAAATTTTCCATCAAGGACAACACATTATCCATAATGCAAATAATCTCCCCCTTTGGACTTAATGTCAACATCTTTGGCATTTGGAAACCACCTGCAAAAACATACAAACACCAAGTCTTCTCTCCCCCTTTGACGTCAAGTGTAAAGGGATGAACTAGCATGAATGAAATAATTCCCTTTATAGATAACAATACCATAAGTTTGATCTGTTGATTTGAATCATGAAATATACATACTGACCATGCTTGACCTAGGCATATGTTGGACCTTCTAAAGATACGAAATAAAGCACAAGGCTTTATTACTCTATTGCATGACGTTTCCTATACCAATGACTCTATGATTGATATCCCAACATAATGGGGTTACATATTGGACTTAAATTTTACATTAGTCACCTAAAATAATCGAGTTACATACATGACATGGTGTGACTCCAATAGCCCATACATGACTAAATTTTAATGATCAGAACATGGGTCTTTTCATGACCTTTACATCAATAGACATACATGGCATATATAACCTTAAGTAAGTATCTCCAAAATGAATTATATTTGTAGCAAAAGCATGATAATAATCTGTAACCAGCATGCTCCAAATATGAATATGCAACATAATCATCTAGCAAAAACAACTTGATTGTCATAATGATAGTAGAATGAACATCCTCATCATCAGGAAGCAATTTATCATCAAATAGATAATACAGTGTAGTATAAATCTCTCCAATAACATCATTACGTGGATAAATATGCAATGCATCCAAGCTATAGCAAATCAATGTATAAATTCCTTGTAGATTCAATCTAATATGCTAAAACAATTGACTTGAATCTAGTCTACTCATGAATGGAAATAATAAACGACCAATCAAAACATGAAGCATATAAGAGAAATAATTCAATCACACATAACACAATGATTTTATAAGGAAATCCATAACTAAGAAAAAAAAACCCACTATCTATATATTCCTTTAATGAGAAAATTTTGAAGATTATAATTCATTCCTCAAGCCCAAGTAATCTATGCACTATCTCTATCTGTCTCACAACTTCCTAAGCAAGCCTTGGAGGAATATAGCATACTATTCTGAACCTTGAGCTTGACCTACACAAGTACCTTCTATCCTTCCAAGCTCCTACTTCCTTTCCCTCAAAAGATCCATGCACAAACTTGTGCTTCCTATTGTCTGGTCTCACCAACTCGTGCTCACCAAAACAATGATTAAACTTGTACCTACATTCCTCCTTTTAAAGGAAATTTGAATGGTTAAAATTACAAAGTTTTATAATTGAAGAATGATTTATTTTAGCCCTTCTTCTTATTTCATGCACCATCTGTTTAATTTAGATGATTTTACATCTGATAGTATATTGTCTCTAAACTCCAATCCCAACTAGGTATTTCTCTAATCTAACATGCATGAGTTAATTATGAGTGAATATTCAGTTTACTAGTTGAGCAATGTTGGTTACACCCCACTACTAGATCTCCCACTAATTCCTCCATTAGGTGGAACTAGTTTAACTGAATTTAACTCAGTTAAACTGAATTAAATAATTACAAATCAAAAGAACTCAACCCGAGCCCCTAAAATTCAAGAACCACTCTACATGACTCTAGATAGACTCCCAACTCGAGTTAACTAAGCCAACTAAGTCAAATTAACTTATTTAAGTATTACAAGCTTCTATGAGAATTATAATTACAATTTAATTCAAGGACAAATTAAATTAGGATTTTTCTTGATGTTATTTTTAACATTTCTTGTTGCTATTTTCAACACTCGCTCTCAACAAGAAAGGAATTCAACTCTATCCCAATCTGGTACCTTTGGAATGTTTTTCATGAAACTCTTTCCATTTTTGTCGTTATTACTACAATATATGATACCCGAAAACATCCAAACAAAATAAACTGAATCAACTGTGTCTGCACCTTTCTACTGGGAAAATTGTGCTGTTGACTCTTCTACTTAGCCTCCTAATCTACTGTCAACACTGCTGTGAATTCCTTATTATTTGACTGACATTGATCCTCCTACTACTAAATATTATGGCCCCCCCATAGTAAGGTAATGATCCATGAGACAAAAAACACCTCAATGGATCCTGTCCAAATTTTTTCACTCTTGCAACTATTGCTTCACACCACCCCACCACTCACCTAGAGGTATGTCTACATGTACTCTCTCTACCCACTTAGCTCAAAATTTCCCTCTACTAGAGGTATCCACTTGAGTAGATATTTCCACTCAGCCTCCTCTCTACTTCTGCAATTGTGGCTGCTCCACAACTTGTTGAGACTGCTTCTGAGGCTGCATGTTGCGAGGTAATTTATGCTCCATATCAACCACCAAGTCTCTAAACTTTTCCTTTCTCCTCAATACTTTACATTAATCTTTTACCTCAAGTGCATACAAGTTCTTGACTAATTGAGGAGAAAGAATTTGTTCTTGACTTGCACACTGATCTGTTTCACTTGTCTCGTGGTGACGAGTCTAAGAAAAACCTTTCCTTTTCTAAATATCACATCATAGGCACAGTCTTCAAATACCACGATAGAAACAAGATTCTTATTTAGTCGTAGAAAATGCATCACATTTGTGAGTCTAAGAGTAGAGTCAAACTCCCTCTGAAAATTAATAGTACCGATGGTGGTCACTCTATACCTCCCATCATCTCCAAACTCTATGTTTTTCTTGAGGTCTTTCTCCTCTGAGTAACTGAATATATCTCTATTCCACCTCATATGTAACGAGGCACCACTGTCGAGATATCACACACATCCCATTATAGTGCTTTGCATGTATGCAATGAGAGTAATATTAAGCTCAAATTGTGAAGCTATATCTTCACTTGTTGTTGATACTGCAAGCTCCTTCTTGCTTGCTTTCTTCTGTGGGAATTTCGTGGAACAGTGTCCGAACTCGTGATAGCGAAAACACTTGATGTTTTACATGTCCTTCTTGCCTCCCTCCTCGTCTTGGGACTTCCTTCCCTTTGATTTGTTTTATTCTCTTGACTAATGCAAAGTCCTCTTCCACTTCTTTGGATGAGGCTCCATCTTTGATGTTCCACTCAATATCTTCTTGCCCCAAGCCATACCACAAATTCTCCCACTTTGGTAGCTTCCTCCCTCCCATTAACTGAGCCCTAGTAGTTATGCCAGCTCTTGGGAAGTCTTGGAAGTGCTATGCTCACCGTATCATCATCAAAAGCTATAACGCCAACACTTCCAAGCTCATCCCGACATTGGGTGAAGTTGATCAAGTACTTCAGGATTGTGTCTTCCTTCATCTTGATCTTTTTGAGCTTTCCCTTAAGTGCCAAGTTCCTATGGTCATTGTTGTTTTTAAATAGGTCTATCAAGGCCTTCCACATTGAAAATGGAGCTTCCTTAAGGTGGAGGTTCAATACAATATGATCTCTAACTCCTTCTAGGATAATCCTTCTAGCCTTTTCCACACACTTTCTCCACTCTGCCAGATGTTGAGCATCCACTAACTTAGGAATATCTTTGTCTATGAATTCTTTCAGCACATTGTCTTCCAACACCATCTCTATCCTATCCTTCCAAGAAATATAGTTTGAATTACCCTCAAGGGCATATTCAATTCTCAATCTGTAGAATGACATCCTTATGACTCTTTAGCATGATAATCCAAATTTGATTTCTTCTACAAAATATAAACTCATATTTTCCTCTTCTATAGTGACTTCAACTTTGATACCATATATAAATTTCTACAAATCTAAATCTAATACCATGTAGAAATTTATTCAAATATAGCTCTAATACAATGTATAAATTCATTGTACATTCAAACTGCATATTGTAATATGCTAAAACAAATTGACTTAAATCTAGTCTACTCATCATCCAAAATAACCAACGATTGATAAAATCATGAAGCATATAAGAGAAATAATTTAATCACACATAACAAAATTATTTTCTGGGGAAAGAAACAACTGAAAAACCCCTGCAATCTGTATATTTTAGATTTTAGGCTTCTGTGGTAGTTCTTTGCAGTGTCATGATCTGGATTATCCACAGTTTTGTGTTCATTTTGTCGACGTTTCAAACCCCAAAGGGGGTCCATCATCAGGACTAAATCAGATAGAAGAATGAAAGATTTTATTGAGAGAAGAGTCCAAGGACCTGGGTATAAATAAACTTAGAACCATAATTCTTATAAAGAAGCCAGCACCTTATTTATTTTACTTTATTGTTATTGTTATTGTTATTTTAATTAATTAATTAATTGGCTTGATTAATTGGCTTGATTATTCCTATTTTAATTCAAAAATAAGTTTTAATTTATTAATTTAATTTTATTGATTAGTTAGATTTAATTGTTTAATAAATTAATTTTGATTCTTTTATTTAATTCTAGGGTTCATATTTTATTTACGCATATTTTCCTTAATTTAACCAAATTTTTAGCTAAGACCTATTTCTAATTCTAATTAATCAATAAATAAATATTTATTTTATTTATTTATAATTTTTATTATTTTATTATTTAGGGTTCTTATTAATTATTTCCAGTTTACTAATTATAAATTAACTTTATTTATAATTATTAAAATTGATGAAATTAATTAATTATAATTAATTAATTATAATTCTATTGCTTTATTGTTTTTCTTAATTTAATTTTATTTTATTTATAATTATTCTTATTTTTTATTTAATTAATTGATAATTAATTAATTTTATTATTGTTTTATTTACTGGTTTTAATTAATTAATTTTATTATTGTTTTATTATGGTTTTAATTAATTAATTTTATTATTGTTTTTATTTTATTTATTGTTATTAATCATTTTACCAATATTTTGATATAACCCAATAAGCCCTAATTGCCTAACCAATTAAAATTCTACGCTCTGTCTGGGCCTTTAATGCAGCTTTTGCATCGATTATTTTCCACGGATCGAAGCTGATAATCATGGTAAGTTTTAGATGAGTGGAAAGGGCCAAGCGATTGAGACTGTCTAATGTTTCCCTAGTTCTTCTGATTTCACCTCGGATTAGGGCCAAACTTAGTTTTAAAAATGATTTATTATTGAAATGATTAAATAGTCTATGATTTACCTTCGCAAAGGGAGGAATGATTTTCTTGTTTCTACAATGTTTCAGAAATTGCAGGTCCGCAGTTCTCCTCTCAATTTTTATCCTCTAGATTTCGAGAAGACAGATCTCCTTCCATGTTTCCCCTTCGTACAGGGAAGTTATGTTAGATTTTAGGCTTCTGTGCTAGTTCTTTGCAGTGTCATGATCCAGATTATCCACAATTTTTTTTTCATTTTGTCGACGTTTCAAACCCCAAAGGGGGTCCATCATCAGGACTAAATTAGATAGAAGAATGAAAGCTTTTTATTGAGAGAAGATTCCAAGGACCTGGGTATAAATAAACTTAGAACCCTAATTCTTATAAAGAAGCCGACAC
>APFE031375233.1:125051-142616 GCA_000404065.3 Pinus taeda
TAATTAATAAAAATTAAATTAATAAATTAAAACTTATTTTTGAATTAAAATAGGAATAATCAAGCCAATTAATTAATTTAATTAATTAATTAAAATAACAATAACAATAACAATAAATTAAAATAAATAAGGTGTCGGCTTCTTTATAAGAATTAGGGTTCTAAGTTTATTTATACCCAGGTCCTTGGACTCTTCTCTCAATAAAAGCTTTCATTCTTCTATCTGATTTAGTCCTGATGATGGACCCCCTTTGGGGTTTGAAACGTCGACAAAATCAACACAAAACTGTGGATAATCTGGATCATGACACTGCAAAATCTGTATATTGCATTAATAAATAAATATGAGAATATTACAATGCTTTGCTAAAGCCCGAGCGACCTCTGCACTATCTCTATCTGTCTCACAGCTTCCTAGGATGGCCTTGGATGAATATAATATTCTTTGCTCAACCTTGAGCTCAACCTTGACAAGTATTTTCTATCCTTCCAAGCTCCTACTTCCTTGCCATCACAAGCTCCATGCACAAGCTTATGCTTCCTATTTCTTAGTTTCACCAAATCGTGCTCACCAAACAATGATTAAACTTGTGCCTTTGTTCCTCCTTTTAAAGGAAATTTGAATGGCTAAAATTAGTTAGTTTTATAATTAAGGAATTATTTATCTTAGGCTTTCTTCTGATTGCATGCATCATATATTTAATTTAAACAATTTTACAACTATTAGTACAATGTCGCCGAACTCCAATCTCAACTGGGTCCTTTTTTTATTGTTGGGACACGGTCCCCTAAGGGTCAATTTTGGGGCAAAAGCCCAAGTTTTGGGGTAGAAAGCCCAAGTTTTGTGGTAGAAAGCCCAAGTTTTGTTATATAAAGTGTAAAGTGTCTGCAATTTATGGTCGCAGAGTGTGTAGGTAGTAAGTGTCATAAAGGGATTTTCCCTTCTTTTATGTAAGTTGTGTCGACTTGTATAGACTTACCCATGGTCCACGAACCATGGGATTGTATAAAAAGGAGAGTCTTAGAAAGTCTAAGGCATAATAGTTTAGGATGATGAATGTAATGGGTCATTAGAAGTGAAGAGCGAAGAGTCTTACAGTAGAAGAGAACCTTTTTCAGTTGTGTGCGCAAAGGCCTAGAGTAGAGTCAACAGTTGTGTGTGCAGAGGCCTAGAGTAGAGTCTGTAGTTGTGTGTGTGGACCCCTGCAGTTGAGTGCACAGGGTAGTCTTGAGTTTGTAACCAAATCTAAAGTATCAATAAAGAGATTGTTCAGGAAATATCTTTGTTTTGTCCATTTACTTCTATTGTGAATGGATGCATTTATGTTCTGATGAATATTGGGTTTATGATTTAATATTGTATTGATGTGCAATTTTTCATGGTTTACATTGTTATATGAACACGAGTAATAATATTTGGTTATGCAAATATATCTTAATACATGTTAAATATATCAGACACTTAAGTTGATCTGGGTAATAACATACTTAGGAGTAATTACAAAGGCACGTAAGTGCTAAATTTATCTATTTAGGGTCCATGAAAGGCAGTCGTAGACCTTCGCAAAGGGCTGGAGGTCGATAACAGGAAGTTATATCGATAAGCCTTAAGGGCTTATCGATCTGTGTGAAGAAAGGTTTAGGGAATAAAATGACATCTTAACCATCTCTGGGTACTAAAACTTGGTTCCAGCATCCCCTCATACTTCTTTGGGTGAGACTTCAGTACACACTTCACGTATTGATGTTGAAAGGGCCAATAGTGCAGGGACATGTTTGGTAAAATTAACTCTAAACCTGGGTCAGGACCCACTAAGCCAATAAATGGTTTTGTTGTTGAAACCGCAATCTACATAAAGAGATGTGTGATGTCACATCACTAGAATCCAACAAAGAAAGAAATTGAAGACTAGTAGATAGAGAGATCGACGAATTTGCAGCGCAAGAAAACAAGAAATCCATGATTGACGAAAGAACAGTGGTTGGACAGGTATCTATAAACAAAGATACATGAAAATTCCTTTTCTTCCTTCCCGATCAAGCTATACGAGTAGATCACTAAATTGGCAGATGGCCAAGGAAGGTGGAGGTTTGATTGTCCAATAGTTTGGACCCCGGAGCTAGTACAAACACTAGAAGCCTCTAAAGATAAGATCATGTGCGTTTTTTATCACTGGATTGATTGCATCTTAAGAGGATTTGTGATAGATTTCGCGGTTGATACCTCGGTCAGTTACAACGAAGCAAGGTGACGCTTCCTCAAAGGATTGTGAGGTAAGTATTTTAGATCTTTGAATACTTGGATTAAGATTCTCTTCTGTGAAAAGTGGGTCATGTAATTACCTTCATGTTTGGAGCTATACGAAGTGGAAATTTATTTAGGGATAGAAGGGGAACAAGACCTTAATATAGCCCAATAATTGAGCCTCGTCTAAGTGACGACGAAGGAGTAGCATAGGCTTCCCCATAGGGTGTTGTCCAATTAATAAGGCAAAGGGTTCTCGTGAATACCCCATCCACCCACACCACCTCCACCACCATTCAATATGGTGAATATAATGAAGTTGCCCATTTTCAAGGGCTTGGGAAATGAGGACACAGACCAATTTTGGTTTATTGCAAAGGTTGTGTCATGGGCCTAGAACATTACAGATGATCATATGAAGAAAGAAACGTTGGTGATTTCTTTATAGGATCACACGCTAATGTGGTACATTAAGTACTACACTAATAACCTAACGGTTGTGTTGGTAGATATTTAGACTGCAGTGAATACAAAATTCAATAGAACCAAGTCTAAAGTGAAATCGGTCATTGGATTCAAGGTGATCATGATGAAGCCTGACAAGACACCCTCGGAGTTGGATAAGAGATTGAAATTCAAGATCTACGAAGCTAACATGGATCTTATGGATGGGTAGCACCGCGAATGGTTTGTGGTTGTGCTCTTGCCTCATCTAAGGGTTGCCTTATCATAGCAAAAGATTGGGAACCAGGTGGAAGCCTTAGAGATTGTGATGAGATTACATGAGACACCAATTCAAGATGCTACTTTGGGGGTTTAGTAGATTCATGTGGAGTTGCAGAATCATTTCCTAGAGTTCCAAAGTCTCAAGAAAGATAGCGCAGCTCAGCCTGAGGTGTGCGAAGAAGCTTGGTGTTCGAAATGTAAGAGTGAAGGGCATGTTAAAGATCATTTCCCTGTCTTTGTAAATTATGTTGCAAGAGGACGAACGATGCCTCTAAGGTCGGAAGCTCAAGCAGGGCCAAGTAAAGGGCCTGTGCTATGGTGTGCTATCTGTAAGGTAGCTGGAAAACATGTGACAGAAAATTGTCACTTGTTGCATAAATTTATACAAACAACGCAAAAACTCTTCTGAAACTTCTACAAATCAGTGGGTCACGATGAGCATAACTACCATAGTTATGAGTTGATTATGGACAGAATGCCCGCATAGCAAATGCAAACTAAAACTTGGCCTCCGGATCAAGGCACTGGGGGAGCGCAAGGAGGATATCAGGGGTGCAAATGAGGTGGAGGTGGAGGAGGACCTACGATAGGTCAGGGACAATTTATTTGCTACAATTGTGGAGGTCCATGACACTACTCACGAGAATGTATGAACCCAGCATGCATGTCACGCTCATACTGTACTCAGTTTGACCATGCAACAAAAGATTACCTAATATTAATAGACAAGATGTGTGAAAATATGATGCAACCTATATAGAACCTGCAAATGATGAGGGCTGAACCCTGTGAAGAGGATCCTAATGTGAATATTTTCCTGTGAAGTGGAATGAAAACTGGTGAAGAGAAGGGAAAACAACCTGAAGAAGGTGAATGGGTTCGCAAAGCTCCAAAGAAGGAGGTTGGCTTTTATCTAAAGCATGAGAAAGAAACCTTCCTGGAAGTAAAGAAAATCTTCATTGAGGCTTCTACCTCAGGATGTCAGGATAAGTAGTCTGAAGAAATGGACGCATCCATACTTACTACCTTTTTGGAGACCTGTATGAAGCTGCTATGTGATACAAAGGTCATAAAAGGATTATAGGAGTTGATAAATAAATGCGCTAGTAAAGAAAATACGTTGAACGGACCATGCATGGTTAGAAAATTTGGTAAGCTTAAGGCAACAACAGGGCATGAGATGAGGCTCACCGCGCAAATAGGAGAGTATCAAATGGACCAAGTTATTCTGGATCTTGGGTAAGATGAAAATGTTTTTCCTAAACAAACTTGGGAGAGAATGGGGAGACTTGCACAACAGTGGTCTCCTATTCAATTGAGGATGGAAAATTAGCAAAATATTATTCCCATGGGAATATTGCAGGGAGTGATAGTTGATATTTAAGGCATGAGTGCATTGGTTGGTTCGAAGTGATAGAGATTGTCAATGACATAAATCCCTACCCAGCGCTCCTTGGGATCGATTGGGCTATTGACATGAATGGGATGATCAATTTGAAGAAGTGGACGATGTCATTTGAAAGAAAATCGCTCCACGTAGTAGTACCTCTGGACCCTGAAGAAGGACTATGCTATACTGGACCAGTTTGCGATTATGAAAGTAATGATGATTTGGACCAAATTTGTATGATAACGGAGCAAGATCAAGATTGGGTGAATCCGACAGTTGATGGATGTATTGCATGGGACCATGAAAGGTCCTGCAAATCCGATTTAGATGAGGAATTGGAACACTGGAAGATTTGATTGCATGAAGTGTGTACGCTACGGTGTAAAATGATGACCAAATCATTGTGTTGCGTATCATCGGAGGTAAGAATTTTTCCTTATTATGATTGTTTAGCTGACATTGATAAATTTTTGGATGTCTTTGAAAGGGAAGTTCATGAGAAGCATTTCTTCCAAGCACCATATTTAGCGCTACGCACTACGCCTGCAAGATGGTGGATTATGGATACAGACAATTTTGATGGATGGCGTGAATACAAAAGGATGATGAGGGTGCAGTTTCGCCGCCCAAAGGTGTGATTGACAAAGAAATATGATGTGATGAGTGATCCACGTGACCACTTAGCAAAATGGACTAATGATTATGGAGTTGAACTACAACTGGAGTGGGTGCATCTATTCTGTCATACTTTGGAAGTAATACCAATGAATTGCCACCTAGAAACAGAGCTCCACCATAGCATGGAAAAATGGGATAGTTTGAGGGAGGGGTTCCTAATGACATTTGGATTTGAGGATGGATTTGAGTGCATTGATGAAGCATTGTAGGAGGTCAAGGCAGCAATCTTCATAATCCTGCAGGATCTCTTGGATTTGATTCAACCAGATTGGACCACCCAGTTGTGCCATGCACTGGAGTGATAGAATGTGATAGTTGTAGAAGAAGAAGAGGATGCAAGGAAAATTAATATCAGAGAGATAGAAGGTCACCTCAAAGTTGAGGGGTCGTAGATAGAGAACCCAGATATCACCACATCGCTAAAAACTAGACAAGTGAAAAATGGATCAGAGGTGGATCTGAAGCTTGCGAAGATAGGGCATGACTGGGATGATGCTATGGTGGATAAGGCCACTATGTTTCTCCATGAGTACTGGGATTTTTTCCCTAAAAATTTTTCAAACCTGAAAGGGATCATAGGCGATTGAGGATTAATCAAGATAACATTGAAACTAAACGCGAACCCTCTGAAGTAAAGGCCATATCACCATAATCCTAAGTACAAGAAAAAGGTCCGCTTAGAATTGGACAAGATGTTGGAAGAAGGTATTATTGAACCAGTGGAGGAGTCTGATTAGGTAAGTTCCATGTTAGTTCAAGAAAACAAGAAAAAGGATGAGATAAGGATCTGTGTAGATCTCAGGAAACTGAATCATGCTTGCGTTCATGATCCCTTTCCAACTCCATTCACAGATGAGCTATTGGATAATGTTGGTGGACAAGAAGCATAATCATTCACTGATGGGTTCTCTACATATGATCAGATAAAGATCACGCTAGAAGATAGGAGTAAGAAGACCTTTGTGACCGAGTGGGGATTTTTTCAATATACTGTAATGCTTTTGGACTTAAGAATGCGCCGACAGTATTTTCATGCATAGTCATTACAACGTTCAAAGAGTTCATTCAAAATTTTTTGGAGGTATAATTTGATGATTGGACAGTGTTTGGATTGGTAAAGCACCATATAGCTAGTTTGTGCTTGATGATGGATACGTGCCGGAGGTATCAAGTCATGCTAAACTTGAAGAAGTGTTTATTTTGCGTCCCTTTGGGAATCTTGTTGGGTCATGTAGTGTGCGGACAAGGATTAATGGTGGACCCAGTGAAGATCGTTGTTATAATTAATTTGTAGGTGCCAAGAAGTGTTAAATAGTTGCATTTAACTCTGGGTCATACTGGTTATTACTGAAAGTTCATCAAGAGTTATGCATGTGATTACTGTGTCGATGGAAAAATTGTTGCAGAAGGATGCTACATTCTGTTGGAATGAAGAATGTCAATAGAGCCTAGATGTGTTAAACGAGAATATGGTCACCACATCGATCCTTGTCTTCATGGATTTGAAGAAGGAATTTCACGTGCATGTGGATGCATCATGTATCACATTGGGAGCAGTGCTGACACAGGCTGGTGAAGGAGAATCGCATCACCTGATTGTGTTTGCAGGTAGGAAGTTGTCTAAGGCTGAAAAGAACTATTCGATAACGGAATACGAAGGGTTGGCTATGGTGTACGTGCTCAAAAGTTCAGACATTACTTTCTAGACAGACACTTTAAGATGTATACAAACCATTCTGCATTAAAGTACCTCGTCAACAAGCCTGTGTTGGGGGGGGAATATGCATATGTTTGCTGCTGATTTAGGAGTATGATTTCAAGGTCATTATGAATCCAAGCAGACTAAATGCTAGACTAGATCATCTGTTGCGCATTGAAACAGGAGAGGAGCCAATTAATTTGGAGGAAGGGCTGCCTAACATGTAACTCTTTGTGGTGCACGTGGCAGACAATCATTTTGCAGACATCATTGACTTACTAATTACGAGAACGGCTTTAGAAGAATACGTGAGTCAAAAAAATAAGGAATTGGTGGTGTGAGCAATAGATTTTACTATTATTTTTGGTCACTTGTTGTTGGGAAGCGAATCCCCCCATAACATGTTTTTGGGCTTAAAGCCCGAGTTTTAGTTAATGTAATAAAAGACCCCGCAAAATGTGGGTGCGGAGTGGGATAGTCTAGAATGAGGCATACGATTGTTTGCCCTAAAATAATGTAATTTAATGTAAAGTTGTGCCGGCCCACCCATGGTCCACGGACCATGGGATATTATAGATAGAGTGAGGCTCTAAGTCTAAAGACAGTTTTTTGGAGAAAATAAAGCAATAGATAGATGCGAAGGCATGGTTAGAGGATAGAAGTGTATCTGAAGTGTATTGGGTCATAATAGTAGGAAGAGACTCTACAGCTGAGTGCGTAGAGGCCTAGTAGAGTCCACAGCTGAGTGCTCAGACCCCTACAACTAAGTGTGCATGGTAGATTTGGGTCTGTATTAAACTGAACTTGAAAAGGATTGTTAATAAAGCTAAGTTGATTTGGCATATTGTGCATCTATTTTGTAGAACTATATTTTGATGTTATGCATTAATGGTATTTTTTTATTTATATGCGTACACTTGTATGAATACTTATGTATGAAAACCCCCTAAACAATTAGTGAACATAACCTAATTAAGGGTGACTTGGGTAATTAAGAGTGGTCGCAATGCGGCTAGAGCTAGGCGAAGGTAGTATCACAGGACATAAGGAGCTTGCTGGTGCATGTAACCTACTAAGCGTGAAGGTTGAATCGCATACCTATCACCTTATATCAGACATCCCCAGGGTGCGGAAACCTAGTTCCAGCACCCTCCCATACTAATTTGGGTGAGACCTCAGTCCCGCTCCATAGACTATTGCCGAAAGGGCCAGTAGTACTGGGATTTGGTTGGCTAAATCACTTCTGAACCTGGGTTAGGTCCCACATAGCCAACAAATAGTTCCATTGTTGGGACCAGGATCTGCCTAAGGGATGTCTAATGTCGTGCCACTGGAACCAAACAAACAAGGAAATTGAAGAGTGGTTGGACAAGAAGATTCACAAGTTCATGACACAAGAAAACAAAACTCCACAAGTATCTGATAAAAGGTGGTTGGATCGCTACATGTATATGGAAATCCACGAGATTTTATTTGCATCCTTTCCTTCTGAACTGTATGAGTGGATCACGAGGTTAGCCAATAGCCAGGGAAGGTGTAGGCTCGACCAACCAATAGTGTGGACTCTAGAATTAGTGCATAGATTAGAAGTATAAGAAGGTAAGATCGCTCGAATTGTGGACCATTGGCTCAACCAGGTAATAGGGGGATTCATCATTGAGTTCGCGGTAGACATGACCGTGAGCTACAGTGAAGCAGAACGATGTTTTCTCAAGGGACCGCGAGGTAAGTATATTAAATCTTTGAATACCTAGATTAAGATGTTGTTACGTGAGAAGCGGGTTATGTGAATATATTAATGTTTGGGATGATGCAGAGCAGAAAGATATACAAAGGTAGAGGGGAATTAGAAAATAGTCCCTTAATTTCACCTTCATGAGAGAGTGAGGAAGAGATCACTCGAGTCTCTCTAAGAAGTGCGGTCAGTTTGATAATACAATGCATTCTACAGTTACCACCTCCATCCACGCCACCACCCACTTCACCTCCCTCACCTCCATATCCACACACTCCACCTCCACCAACCCCACAGTTCAGCGTGGAAAGCGTGATCAGACTACTCGTATTTAGAGGTGTAGGGAATGAAGATCTAGACCAGTTCTGGTTTGTGGTAAGAGCAGTGTGGGAAGTGGAAGGGGTCACAGATGACAACATTAAGAAGGCTACATTGGTGAATGTGTTGCAAGATCGTGCATTGACATGGTATGTCAAGAACTCTAACGACCACCCAAACGCAGGGATACCATAGATCCAAAATGTGTTGAACAGAGAATTTAGCCAGCCGAAATCAGAGACACAGTAAATCATTGAGTTTAAAGAGATCGCGATGCTTCCAGGCGAGACCCCGTGGGATTTGGATCAGCGGCTGAAGAGTACAATCCGCGAGGCCAATATGACGCTAACAGATGCCCAACATCGTGCATGGTTTGTGGCATCCCTGACACCACACTTGAGGATGGCATTGTCACAACAGAAACATTCCACCTAGGCCAAAGCATTAGACATGGCAATGAGGTTACATGAGACGCCAATATAGGACCCTGAGTTGGGAGTTCAGCAAATCCACATGCAACTACAGAATCTATGCTTGGAAATGTAGAGCTTGAAGCAGGATAGGGCACCATGGCTAGAGGCGTGCGAGGAAGTATGGTGCATAAAATGCAAAGGCCAGGGCCATGACAAGGATCACTGTCCAGTATTCACGAACTACTTGGTAGGAAGGGGACCAATGCCATTGAGACTAGAGGCATAGGCAGGGCCGAGTGAAACACTGGTATTATGGTGTGCGATCTATCAGATAGGAGGAAAACACACGATGGACAATTGTCATTTGTTGCAAAAGTATACACAGACTCCCCAACAGTTGTTTTGTAATTTCTGCAGGTCGGTAGGCCATGACGAGTGCACTTCTCGTAGCTACGAGCTAATGATGGATCGGACCCCAACCTATAGGATGCAGATAGAAATGCGAGCCCTTGACTTAGCTGTAGGGATGGTGCATGCTAGATTTTAGGGGTGAGGTCGAGGACGAGGAGGAATGGGACCAGGGAGGGGCCATGGATAGTTAATTTGTTACAATTGCGGAGGACCATGGCACTATGCCTGTGATTGTACTAACCCAACAAGGATATCATGTTCGAAGTGTGCTCAGTTTGATCATGAAATAGTAGATTGTCCGACGTTGACCACACAGATGCATGAAAAAGGGGTATTTCAGTCTCCTTTGACCCAAAATATTCAAATGATGAGGTATGAACTGCATGAAGAAGACCCGATTGTGAACATGATTCTCAAAAGCGACGCGACCATAGGGGAAGATAAAGGAAAGCAGCCCAAGGAAGATACATGGGTTTACAAGGCTCCTACAAAGGAACATGAGTTTGACTTAGAATGCATAAAGGAGACATTTATGGAAGCTAAGAAGAGCTTCATGAAGGCCTCCACTTCAGGTAGTAAGGATCAACCAGAGCCAGAAATGGATCCTTCCATGCTCACTACCTTTCTAGAGACATGCATGAAATTGCTACACAACAACAAGGCAATGAAGGGGTTACAAGATCTCATCACTAGGTGTGTGGGGTCAGGAGAACCACGCATAGTCTGGAACCTAGGAAGGCATGCATTGTGCACCAAGAGGGAAATGAGATGGACGGTGCAGATCAGTGAATACGAAATGGGTCAGGTAATCTTAGACCTAGGGTCGGACATGAATGTGTTACTCAAGAAAACCTGGGAACATATGGGCAGGCCTGCGTTGCAGTGGTCCCCTATTCAATTATGACTGGCGAACCAACAAATGATTTTTCCCATGGGGAGGTTGCAAGGGGTAACAGTTGATATTGAAGGCATGAGCACACAGACGGACTTTGAAGTAATAGAGATTGTTGATGATAGCAATCCCTGTCCTGCATTGTTAGGAATAGACTAGGCCACTGATATGAATGGAGTCATCAACCTGAAGAATCTGAAGATGGTATTTGAAAAAAAATCACTACGCGTAGTAGTCCCACTAGACCTAGTTGAAGGAGCCCACTACATTGAACCAGTGTGCGATGATGAGTTGGATTGTATTTACCAGCTAACGGCATGAGTCCAGGATCTAGTGAATCCAACCATAGATGGGAGAATCTCGTGGGAGCGCGACAGCACCTATACTTCGGATTCAAACAAAGAAGTAGAGCGTTGGCACAACCGATTGCACGAAGTGACAATGCTGAATTGCAACTTGATGATTAGATCACTGCGTTGCGTAACGACAGAGGCAAAGGATTTGCCAACATATGATGGAGTGACAGTGGTGGATGAATTCCTAGACAAACTTGAAAGCATAGTATCAGAACAGTAAATATACAGTGAGTTGGAATGGGCACTATGCGCAACACCCACATGATGGTGGAGTACACATTAGGAGACTGTTGTAAACTAGTGCAAATGTAGAAGGTGGATGTGCCGATGGTTTGGAAGCCCCCAGCATTGAATGAGAGCTGGGAATCCAGGACGAAGTAGCTTGCATGCCCACCTGTGTCGCTGGGTATAGGCGTGTGTTGTGCAGTCCACACAAGCACACCCCAGACTAAGGATCAAAAATCGAAACCAAATGTAGCAATAGGAAAAGCGATGTGCACCACAACCATTCCACGTAAAAGCATTCAAGAAGGTATGTGGGATCTTGAACAAGGTTCATCAGGCCAAACAAACTGATTGTGACTTGCGCATACTAGCAGTCCAATGGGCCTCTAGGGACATGAAATAGAATTTGAGCACGGAGATGATCTCGAAGATGACGGGCAGAGTCAAGGCCATAGTTTTGGGAGGAAGGAATCCTCCTACAGTTGGGACAGTACGCGAGGAACCGAACGAAGGAATTATGTAGTTACAGGAAGCCATTCAGTAAGGGAATCTTAAAATTTGCAAACTCAAAGAAGATCGAGTACGACTAAGGAAGAAAAGCAAGTTAATGGACGAATAAATAAACAAAATGGTAACTGAAATCACACAATATAAACTAAGAATGACAAGACAAATTATGAGCAGCGATACTATTGCATTAGAAGATTTCTGCCTTAGAATTTGTGGCTCTGCTACCATGGCTACAACCACACCTTACCAGACAAATTAATCATGGGTGCCCACCACATAAGGAAGAATGCGCGGTGCTAATCGTTGCAAGGGAAATTGAGGAGTGCCTGCAGACTAGGCTAGAAATTGAATTGAAGCCTCACACAAGTGGTGTGACCACCTGACTATCCATAGGGAGCACAGTCTTAGCACTCCAAGTAGTTGAAAGGGAGTGCGGGACTATAAAAGAGTCTATAGGGGAGTTGTGCAATATGGGGGTTGCACGCAGGGTCAGTATGTCACATGGGTCACACCAGTGCATATGGGGTTGTGTTGCTGCACGAGTAGGCTGGGAGGTGACTGTTGTTGTCACTGTTCATGAAAAGAGGTCCAATTTAAGGCAAAAATGAGCAGGCGATGGGAAATTAAGGCATGAATTAAGAGCTAGATTTGGGAAAGTCTACCGCCAAGAAGTCATTAATGACTCAGAAGTGGGGGGAGGGGTCGAATTCAAATTCAAAAGATGCTATAAAACCCCTATGGCTAGCCACAAGGCAACACTTGGTTTTTTGAGAATGGAGCAAGTACAGAGCATTGAGCACCGCATACCCTTACCCCCTTCAAGTTACCAAAATCACCATGTAGCCCATGAGGAGCCTGGAGAGGTGGCAACTATGCTAGAAGTTCCAAAATCACCATGAACGTCACGACCGCAGAAAGATAAGGAAACGATGGGGCCAGTCTATGTATCCCTAAGAAACCCACATTTTGACAAATTGTCAATGACAGAGAAGGGAAATGTTGTCACCATTGAAACAGACAAGGAGGAGGAAGACTTGTAAGCTCTGATTACTTAAATTGAGGTGCAAGATGATGAGGCAGAGGATGTCTCCCAAATGTCTTCCACAACAAATTTACCTCCATACGTCTCCCCGTGGAAGGGGAAAGCCAAGATACCAAAGGACCTGGAGGCCACGAAGAGTGCACTACAGACCCCACTCCTCCCCGATGATATAAGGTTTGGAGGTCCACCGTTGGGATGGGTATCTACCATGAAGTTCGAGAATTGGGACCTTGCAGACAGCAAGAAGTTCTCACAGCTGGCCGCGGAGAAGTTAGTGAAGCAGAAATGGTTGCATGGTGTGGAGAAGGCTGGGTTACTCCATCTGCGATGGATACCACACTACCATCGTGCGCCCATCACCATTTTTGTCATCAGGAAGTTGTTGTGCCTGGTGTATGATGGGTATCTCTAGCTGGAGGAGCCTATTCCCATCACGGCTGACCTAATTCATCGAATTTCTTAACTGCCAGTCAAACGACATGACCCCACAACCATAGTAGGAAAAAACAATGACTTGGCCCTCGTAGAAGCCATGAAGGCCAAGTATAAACTAGGAAAGAGAAAGTGAGGGTACGTAATAGCAAGCATTAAAGACAATGGGGTGCATGTAGCCACCCAACTGTTGGACGGAAAGCTAATGAGGAACTGTCGCACCGACCAAGTACCAGTGTTTGTGATTGCATTGGCAGAGCGATGCGCAGAGGGGGTCCAGTTAAACTAGGCACAGTTCCTCTGCAACAAGTTTTTGACGAATTACAGAGAGGCCTAGGAGCAGGGCAAGACCTTCCACTACATGTGTTTGCTCTTATCCATATTGTTGGTTGCTAGGGAGCTGCCGGAGGATAGCCAATTTCCCACTATTGAGGATGATCTACCTGAATCCACGATGTACACCTCTCTTTGGGCTACAAAAGACGTGAAGAGGATTCACGAGATAAAGGTGTTTTGGGTGCTCATGGAAGCAAGCATCCGAATGTGGATCAACAGAAGGCTGCGCTTATCCCCTATGGTTCATAACATCTTACAGACCGTGGCAAAATTCAAGGTGAATATGCATAACCTGTATATCCGGATGCGCAAAGATCCAACACAAATATGGGTAAAGCTTCCATTTATCACAATGGATCATGCGATATTCGCAGTAATGGAGTCATGGTCTTTGGAGTGGCGCGCCCCAAACTTGGTAGAAATGGAGAAGGCCATAGCCTAGCAAAGAAAGAAGGACACCAAGCTACGCATCAAAAAGCTGGATGAAAAGAGGTGCCCGGAACAAGAAGCAGCTGCACAACAGAAGGCGGTTGATGCAACAGCAGCGGCGCAAATGGCTAAAGCCACAAGAACACCTACCATAGAGGCTAAGGAGGGCTAGGAGATATCCATGGGGTAGCGACCAGGGAAGTGGACTGGGCAGAGGACCATGTGCACCCTGGTTCCACATTGACCCAACTCAAGCAACCACACGACCCTAAGAAAATAGCTCCCAGGAAGAAGGTAAAAACCACAAAGACGTCCGTCGACCCAATCACGCTCACAGAATGTGATCTATTTGACATCAGGGAAATGTTTGGTGAGGTCACAAAGGACACACTCTAGGAACTAAGGATGGAGCAGAGTACTGTGTTGGGGGCGCTTAACACATAGCTACAAGGATTATAAGTACAACCCCCCAGTAGGTACAATGGCCTAGTACGTTGTCGTAGGAATTGACGAGGTTGAACAGACGTTGTGTTCCATATGGCCAACACCTTCGTGTTACCCAAAGGCGCACTAGCATCAACAAGTGAGGGTGACTGGGCTGCAATGAGTAGCATGAAAGGTGTCGGCTTGAACTTGGCCACCCTACCGCGCAAAATTTTGTACCAACTGCAGGATGGGGTCATTGTAGAGCTTTGTGCCTAGGAAGGCTGAGCAATCTAGGTCCTACATGAGCAGAAAATCAACATGGACCACCTCAGCATCCAGTGGGATGAGTTAGTTGCGTAGGCTTGCAGACTAGAGTAGGCCATAGAGGATGGATGCAGAAGCATTCTAGATTTAGTCGTGTTGGTAGAGCTACCAGTAGAACAGTGGGTCCATAGATTGGCAGCCAGAGTTCGCGAGGCCTGGGAAGAAACGACAAAGGTTCAGTTGGAACTGAACCTGCAGATCGCTGAGCTATGATTGAAGGCGTAGCCCTTCATGCCCCCAGAAGTTAGAGAGTAGTGCACTTGTGCTATCTAGATGGGGTTGGATCATATTGGCCAGGCGACACAGGATTTTACTGGGTTGTTGGAGCAAGCACTAACCATGCTTATGCACCTACAGGAGGACCCGAAACTACAACACCTAGAGACAGAGGCACATGAGTTGCAGCAGGAGTACGACAGTGTCTAGGACACTGTGCAGATGGTTGCCCTTGCTCAACGACTCACTAGACTACAGCAGGCATGGGTATTGAAGGACCGATTAGATGTCAAGCACCAAAAGGAAGCCCTGCTTAAAGCACGCATCTAACCATGGATTGACGAAGCATAAACAATTATAGCTACATTGAAGGGAAGCTGACATAGATGTAGGAACTTTATGTAGTTAGACATGAATGTGACCCTGCTCACGAAGGTTCAGAGATACGTGTGCAACAAGTCTAGTAGACAGCTGAACAGTGTGTTGCAGACACCCAAGCTGCACGAGACCTGCTGGAGGTACTTCAAGAAAACATCGTCGCACCTGCACAGTGACTTGAGCTGAGTCATGATGATTGCGTTAGGGGCCTGTTGGGCAGTGGATCCCCCCATAGCATGTTTTTGGGGCTTAAAGCCTGAGTTTTGGTCAATGTCATGTAAAGACTCTACGAAATGTGGGCGCAAAGCGCAAGAGTCTAGGATGAATTATAAGGTTGTCCACCCTAAAATAATGTAACTTAATGTAAAGTTGTGGTGGCCAACCCATGGTCTGTGGACCATGGGATTGTATAAATAGAGTGAGGCTCTAAGTGTAAAGATAGTTTTTTGGAAAAAATAAAGCAATAGATAGATGCGAAGGCATGGTTAGAGGATAGAAGTGGATCTGAAGTGTATTGGGTCATAGTAGTAGGAAGAGGCTTTGCAGTTGAGTGTACAGAGGCCTAGTAGAGTCCACAGTTGAGTGCGTGGACCCTTGCAGCTGAGTGCGTAGGGAAAAGTTAGGTCTGTATTGAATTGAACTTGAAAAGGATTATTAATAAAGGTATGTTGATTCGGCATATTGTACATCTATTTCGTAGAACTATATTTTGATGTTATGCGTTAATAGTATCTATTTATTTATATGCACACACTTGTATGAATACTTATGTATGAAAACCCCCTAAATAATTACTAAATAGAACCTAATTCTGGGAGACTTTGGTAATTAACACTGGTCACATTGCGGCTAGAGCTGCACGAAGGCAGTATCACAGGACGTAAGGAGCTCGCTGGTGCGCGTAACCTAGTGAGTATGAAGGTTGAATCACATAGATATTGTCCTATATTAGACATCCCCAAGGTGTGGAAACCTAGTTCCAGCACCCTCCCATACTACTTCGGGTGAGACCTCAGTCCGCGCTACGCGGATTGTTGCTAAAAGGACCAATAGTACGAGGATTTGCTTGGCTAAATCACTTCTGAACCCGGGTCAGGCCCCATGTAGCCAACACTAGTACAAATGGGGTTGGATGGGATATTACGACGATATGTGCCTAATTTTGAATGTAGCAGTAACCTAGTTGAAGCTCATGGGGGAGATGTAGGAGGCCATTTTGTAGGAAAAGCAACAGCATAGATGATTTTACACGTTGGATTGTGGGGGGCAACATTGCATAAGGATTCCAAAGTGTATTGTATGGCGTGTGATGCATGTTAGAGTATGAGAAGGCCATCATAGAGGGATGAGCTGCCTATGAATCTGCAAGTGTCATTGTAACGATTTGAAAAGTGGGCAATTGATTTTGTAGGAGTAATTTAGCCTCCAGGAAAGAATATGAGTGTGCGGTATATCATCACCGTGACTGAGTATTTTACCAGAAGGGAGGAAGCATAGCCTGTGAAGGATTGTACAGGGGTAATAATAGTGAAGTTCCTATTTGAATATGTGATGACTAGGTTCAGTTGTTTGAAGGTTTTGATGAGTGATCGCAATATGCACTTCCTTAATGAAATGATCAGCGCACTAACAAAAAAGTTCCAAGTGTATCATCAAAAGGGCACGCCATATCATCCTCAGGCCAATGGAATGGTGGGAGCATTTAATAAGATATTGGAGAATGTGCTAGCAAAAGTCTACAACGCACAGAGGAATGATTGGGACGTGCACGTACCAGTGCTGCTATGGGCATATAGAACTACTTGTAAAACTCTGATTGGCCAGACACCGTTTAGGTTGGTCTATGGCGTAGAGGCTATGATGCTTATGGAGTATATTGTGCCTAGCCTATGCATAGCAGTTTCACATTAATGGCATACCATGGAGCCTTAGAAGAGAACCTCGCGCAGCTAATAGAGCTGGAGGAAGATAGATTCTTTGTTGGATTCCATCAACAAGTTTAGAAGGAGCACGAAAAGGCATGGCACGATTGGCACATCAAACTGTGCACCTTCAAGGTAAATGATTTATTTTTATTATATGACAGCAAGTTTCATAAATTTCTAGGAAAATTTCAGATGCATTAGCTGGGGCCATATGTGATCAAGGAGATTACAATTGGTGGAGTAGTTCAACTTGTGAAATTGAATGGAGATCCATTTCTAGGAAAGGTAAATGGCAGTCGATTGAATCCAAACACCAGAGATCGAGCCAGATGACTATATGATAGTAGCATATTCTTAGCACTCCAGGAAGCTTCAACGAAGCGTGTGTTATGAAACCAGCTCAAGAAAAGATAGAAAAGATAGATCAACGCCTTAGAATTCAGCCTCTTCGAGGGGGAAA
>APFE031375233.1:144937-155806 GCA_000404065.3 Pinus taeda
GATGCAATACATATCTTTTGTAATAGTGGTACACCATGTAGATCAAAATATTGCTCCATCTGAAGTATCCAATTTACCAGATCCTTGCCATCAAAATTCCTCATCTTGCTTTTTCTTGATTTTAGGAGCTCGATCTTGAAACGACTGTAACTTTTTACTTTCGAATATTTAAGTTTTAAAATTTGATCTGTAGTAGCCCTCTGTGTCCTCTTTCCAATGCCACCAGTCTGATCCAAATTGGATTCTCCAAGAAAGAGTTATGCACAATCTCCCAAGATGACCTGATTATAGACTAGTTCAGTAGAGCGAACTTGTACGACGTGCCACGAGTCACTATTTCATCCTTTGGATCTGAAAAATGTATACAAGAAACTACATATCGTCCTCTTTCTGCACCTTCTTATGAAATTTCAATCTGATCCCCAGAGAGAAAGTTATGACGCTTTTCCCCAGGTCACCTGTTTGGAATGTAATTTAGGAGTCTGCAAAAAGACCAACTTCCTCAGATCATATCTCCGTAAATATAGTGCAAAAAGCTCTGAAATTCAGACTCGAGGTTCAGTACAGTTTCTTCCCAAATGAGTTTCTTTTTAAACTTCTGAAACATCGTAGAAAAAACTTTATAGTGAAAATTCCACGACACGATGACCTGTTTAGAGCAGTGAAACCCTAGAATCCAAAGCTCTGATACCAAATGTTATGAAACCAGCTCAAGAAACGATAGAAAAGATAGATCAACGCCTTAGAATTCAGCCTCTTCAAGGGGGAAACCTCCTTTACATTACATAAATGAACAATTCTTGGATGATACAAAAGAAAAGACCTCCTTTCTATATATAGGAGTCTAAGGGGTCATAACATAACCAGAGCCGACATAACAATAATGTAAGGGCACAATAATAACAATAGTGGGCTTCTATGTGGCACAATAGTAACAATATGGGCACTACATGGGTACATTAATATAATAAGTGGGTTGTACTAATAACAATAAGGGGTTACACTAGTAGTATAGGGGCCTAACAACGTGGGACTATAAACTACACTGCCCAGGTTATAGAGCTACGTGATGAAGAGTCTGCGTGGAATAGAAGGGTGCCACAGTGTCAACAGATGAGTGAAGGGAGCTAGGCTACAGGACAAGAAACCAAACAGCGTAGCCAAAAAGTGACCGTTATAGTCATTGTTCATGATTTGACTGCTAGAAGATGGTTAAGGGGAGTGGGTGGCCAACATTTAAGGCATTTAAAGATAAACTCAAGTGTGAAATATTTGGAAATTTGCCACCAATCTCACATTTATGAATGGATTTTTGGGGGAACCATTCAATTTGAATTCGAAATTTCCTATAAATTATAGATGGCCATCTAAGGAGAAACATTTTACATTCTAAGAATTTCTGAGTGTTTCTCTCTGTTGCGTGAGATCTTTGAGAATTTGCTTGAAAGCCCTGTGTCTGAGTTCGATCAGAACTTCATTAAAAAGGTCATGTCTACACCAACTGAGATCACTAATGCTGGGGACGCTTTCACCTCTAAGGGGGTTTCCCCTAAGGTCGTGAGTATGGAGGTTCCTACAACAATTCCTAAGGCACCAAGGTCACCTAGGCCGAAGCCTATGCCACCTAGAGAGTCTCACAAGCTAAAGAAAGATAAACAAAAGAAGACACTACCGATGTGCAAGTCACCAAGGAAACATGCAGCTACATAGGTGCAATAGAAAGAAAAGCCAACCGCGCAAGCAAAAGGAAAAGTGGTAGACCTAGAGGCCGATGAGGGTGCGGACGACATAGGTGTTGAGGGGGTAGACCCCATTTCTAAGCTGCCGGAGTACATCCATATGTGCCAAGGCAAGATGAAGGTCATGAAGGACCCAGATCAAGCACAATTGCTCTTGGACACGCCCCTGCTACTAGAAAAAATCACTTACGAAGGTCCGCGCATCCCACATCTGAAACTCGAAGATGAAGATTTGGGAGATGTTGAGCTATTTCCCAACTTGGCCATGAATACTTTCATGAATCGATTATTCTATAAGGATTTTGGTCTCACTACGCTGCAACAGGTGGAATGGATTCATAGAGTAAATAAGAAAGCGTTGTTGAACCTACTATGGGTGCCTCACTACCATCGCACCCCTATAGATTTGACAATCATTAAGCAGTTGTTGTGCCTTGTGCATGATGGGTGCTTGTGGTTGACTAAGCCGATACCAAACATTGATCTTCTGATCCATAGTATCACATTACTCCCTCATTTAGGACTCAATCCAGCAAAGGCATTTGGAAGCAATATAGGCGAGTGTCTCCTCGCTGATAAGATGAAAGGCAAGTTCACACTTATCAAGAAAGCATGTGGGTATTCCATTTCTAGTATTATTGACCCCACAGTAAAGGTGGCCACCCATATTTTAGCTAGAAAAGTGATGAGAAAGTTCTGCACAGATGATGTGTCGGCACCAGTAGTTTCGTTAGCATCTCAGTGCGTGGAGGGCATACAGTTCAATTGGGTGCACTACCTATGCAGCACGTACCTTGAGAACTGCAAAGAGGCACAGGACCAAAGTAAAAATTTCCATTACTCATGGCTTTTACTGTCAATTCTATTTATCACATGGGAGTTGCTGGAGGACAACCAGTTTCCTCTGATTCAGACAAATTTACCAAAAGTAGTGAAGTATTCTTCGATATGGGCCACAAAGGATGTTGCATGCGTTGAGAAACTAAATTGTTTTTGGTATTAATGGAGATGAGCATTTGTATGGCCATTAAATGAAAGCCACAATTGTTGTCAACTGTGTTTGAGCAGTTATCTGGGTATGTGGAGTTCAAAGAGGACTTCCTCCACATTTACATCTAGATGTTGAAGGATCTGGACCAGAATTTGTATGATCTCCCCTGCTTGGCTAAAGATGATGCCACTTCAAAGGTCCTCAAGCGATGGCCAGCTAATTGGCACACACCATCAAATTTGGTTGTTGGGACTAGCAAGTCCGCGGAGAATCAGAAAAAGGAAGCGGCCCGACTAAAGGTGCTGCAATTGGCAGAAAAGAGGAAGAAGGAGACCAACAAAAAGGCATGTGTAGGAGCAGAGCTCGCCACAAAGGAACATGGAGAGCAGTAAGAGCATAGCTATGACAGAAGTTAGAATTCCCCTTCACCCGAAACGGAGGAAGACGAATAGTCGAAATAGGGTGGCAGAGATCTAGATAGCACTCCTTTTTTAGTAAAGCGACATAGGGAACAGTAATAGGAGGGAGAGCGAAAGAATACCAAAGCCTCCAAATTGTCACTCGATCCTATCACCTTGACAGAGGGTGACTTGGACGATATTGGAGATAAGGTAAGGGAAATGACAACAAAACTACTGCAGCAGTTTGAGTAGTAGCAGAAGTAGGCACTAAGTGCCATATAGATGGGGCTGCGTGAGCTGCAGATCCAAACAACTAGGTTGTAGGCAGGTGCAGGGCAAAGAAGTGCAGCATCAAGTAATTGGTGTCGAGGACCACTCAAGCAGCAGAGTTCCTTCGATCCTTGGATCTTCGAGAAGTCACGCTGCCAGATGGAGCTCTGAGTGTGGAGGTAGAAGTTGACAAGGCTATTGTCAAAGCTTTAAAGAATATTGGCCTAAACTTGGTCGCGCTCCCTAGTGAATTCCTTCACACGTTGCAAGCAAGTGTGATTGAAGAGCTTAAGGCCTAAGAGCAGCATGCGCTAAGCATGATCAGCGAGCAAAAATTCAAGAATGAACAAATATTCGTTGAGAAGGCAACCACGCTAGAAGCATGGAAGAAGGTTCAGGAGAAGAATGAGTCAACCATAGCAGTGGTAACCGAAGCATGCAGAACCATTCTAGAACTGCATATCCCAGAACAAGCACCAGTGGAGGCCAATATTAGGAAGTCGGCTACAGGTGTGCGCAATGCAAGGACAAAGATGGCCAAGGTTTAGTTTGAACTCAACCTTAAAATCACAGAGCTTGAGTTGAAGTCATGGCCTTCAACTCCAGTAGAGGCCAGAGAACAGCGCAAGGTAGTTGTAAAAGATGTTGTCGCAATAGTAGATGTCGTAATGGCATATTGCACCGCACTCTTTGAGTAGTCTATGGAGGTTGTTATGACTTTGTAGGAGGATCCTAACCTACAGAGGTTCAACATAGAGGTTGGGAATTGTAGCAACAATATGACAAAGCAAGAGCGACAGCGCCCACTATCGCTATATCGTAGCAACTAGCTAAGCTACATGAGGCAAAGAAATTTCTTGAACTGGTGGAGGCAATGCAACACAAAGAGGTGGTCCTCAAGGCTAAATTGGGGCCTTAGCTGGACAAGGCATATGTTATCTCTGCCGCCATTGAAGAGAAGTTTTCAAGCCTACAATAGAAACATCAGAAGGTGAAAGAAGACAATGTAGGGCTAGCAACAGAGCATATCGTCAAACATCTCAAGCAGGAAGCCACAAAGACTGCGACTGAGGTAGCAGTGGAACAAGTCAAGCTAGGAGGTATCTGCAGTAAGATATCCATGCCAGAAGAGTGACTCAGGGGCAAGTCATGATACTTTTTGTTGGGGGCCTATTCGGATAGGGTCAATTTTGGGGCAAAAGCCCAAGTTTTGTTATGTAAAGTGTAAATTTTCCACAAGTTGTGGTCACAGAGCACTAAGATAGTAAGTGTCATAAAGGGATTTTCCCTTTTTTTAGGTAAGTTGTGTTTTCTTGTATACACCTACCCATGGTCTGCGAACCATGGGATTATATAAAAAGTAGAGTCTTAGAGAGTCTAAGGCATAATAGTTGATGATGATGAATGTAATGGGCCATTAGAAGTGAAGATGAAAGAGTCTTAGAGGAGAAGAGAGGCCGTGTAGCTGTGTGCATAGAGGCCACGAGTAGAGTCAATAGTTGTGTGCATACCCTTGTAGCTGAGTGCATAGAGTAGTCTTGAGTCTGTAAGCAAATTTGAAGTATTAATAAAGAGATTATTCGGGAAATATCTATGTTTTGTCCATTTACTTCTATTATGAATGGATGCATTTATGTTGTGATGAATATTGGATTTATGGTTTAATACTTTATTGATGTGTGATTATACATGGCTTACATTGTTATATGAACGCAAGTAATAATATCTATTTACCTGAATAATATCTTAATACATGTTAAAGATATCAAACACTTAAGCTGATTTGGGTAATAATAGACATAGGAGTAATTATAGAGGCATGTAAGTGGAGGATATACCTATTTAGGGTCCATGAAAGACAGTCGTAGACCTTCGTGAAGGGTTGGAGGTTGATAATAGGAAGTTATATTGATAAGCCTTAAGGGCTTATCGATCTGCGCACAGAAAGTTTTAGGGAATAAAATGATGTCATAACCATCTGTGCGTGCGGAAACTTGGTTCCATCATCACCCCATATTTCTTTGGGTGAGACTTTAGTCTGCGCTCTGCGGGTTGATGCCGAAAGGAGATGTAGTGTAGGGATTTGTTTGGGAAACTTAACACTAAACCTGGGTAAGGACCCACTAAGCCAACACTGATCTAATATGCATGAGTTAATTATCAATGAATCTTTAGTTTACTGGTTGAGCAGTGCTGGTTACACCCCACTATTGGATCTCCCACTAATTCCTCCATCAATTCAAACTAGTTTAACTGAATTTAACTCAATTAAACTAAATTAAGTAATTATAACTCAAAAGAACTCGACTTGGGCCCCTAAAATTTAGGAAACACTCTACATGAATATATATGGACTCCCAACTCAAATTAATTGAGCCAACCAAGTCAAATTAACTTAGTTAACTATTATAATTTACTATGAGAATTAGAATTACAATTTAATTCCTAATTTAATTTCAGGACAAATTAGATTAGGATTTTTTTTGATTCAATTTATAACACTTTTTGTTGCTATTTTCAACAAGAAACTTATACATTGACCTCATTCCATCAAGTTCTGCATATAGAAAGAGCGACAATTCTCAAGCAACAAAAACATATCAATCTCTTGGACCACAAGACTATATGTAGCATGTAGATATTTTCTCCATGCATCAACAACACATATGAAAACTAAGAGTACCTCCAGTACCCCAAGCCATTAAGAATAACCAACATCTTCAATGAACATAGCATACATATCTTCCTTATCAAGTGTATCATGTTTTAATAGCACCAAGAATAAGATACCATCAACAACCTCATCAAGTACAACTCAAGCAATGTATATGCATCATTGATAGCCCATAACATAGTGACAACTGCATATATTTTCTAATAGTTAGAAATGAATCAATGATAGTAGAAATATATGTGAACTAATCATAGACAAGATCATGCAACAAATAGTGCTCGACAAACCATAATGCCAACAACGAACTATTAGAAGCATAGAAGATGTTCCTCTTGAATCTATTGCAACTCTACATCATATGATCGCAATATATCCTTCTCATCATTCAACAAAGACACAGATCAACAATAGTAATAAAAAAATGCATTACTCATGATACTCTTTAATACATTCCTAAGTAGCATATAAACATCCTCAGCACACTACAGTAAGGAAATGTCAGAACCATAATGCCAATAATAAAATGATGGAAGCATAGGAGAAGCTCCCTTTTTGACAAAAAAATCTCTCCTGTGGACATAAGTGCATTCCTTAGATATAGTGGCCTGATATAGAACCAATAGAGACAAAAGACTTATGTCTTCCTTAGAGAAATTAGAAAATGGAGGAAAGGACTACCTAGAGTCCAACACAAGTCCTCCTATTCTTCTTTCTTGTTAACTTTAGCTCTAGCTCTAATTTCTATAAATGGAACCCACAAAACAACTATAAAAAGCATAAGAACTACAAGATAGAAATCTAATAAATGAGTCAAGAAGGCATTCAAATACATATGCATCAAACAAACAGGCGTCTAGGAAAATAAATCTTTTTGTATTAATGAAATGTAGGAGAATATTACAACCCTTTTACAGACTTGACCATGTAGATGTCTCCCACCAAACTTGTCCTTCATTAGCCACATAGAAAACCTTCAATCACAACTCAAGGATGGAAATGGATCCTTATGTAAAAATTAGCAACATTAGGGCATAACTAAGAGCCTCCAAAATCCAACCCAGGCTTTATGGGTGGCAGTAAATTTATATGGTAAATAGGGTAGTTTGGGTTTTACCAATCTAGAAATTAGATCTACATATGGAGGAAGATAAGCTTTAGAGATAAGATATAATATCTTTAGGATAGGAGTTCGAGATATAAATAAATAGTAAATGGTTAAAACCACCTTACAAGTTTCTGGAAAGAGAATATTCGAAATTATTTTTCACTTTTCTTAAAATTCTTGAACCATCGCACATGGAGTGAAGGCAACGTGCACTAGTCGGTGCAAGCTCTAATTTATGTAACATGCAACAATGGAGTTTCATAGAAGAGAGTGTGATGGGCCCAAAAATTTTGTTTTTAAGTTATTAAACCCAAAATTATTCGACTTTTTGGAGAAGTAACGATTAAGGATTTTCAAATGGACGATTTCAAGGTGTCAAGGATGTTGATTGATCTAGTTTCCAGGACATTTGAGCAGATGTGACAAAAGGACCTGTAACAGTCCACCTAAATTTTTTCCATTCATTTATCATAAAATAAATCCATACATGACTATCTAAGTCAAAAACCATGTGCATACATGACTTTCATTTATAAGAACCATGTACAGAATGTAAAATATTGATTTTTCATAGCCACAACTCCCCTTAAACATCTCATGCTTGTCCCTGTTCATAGTCACTTCATTAAATATATCAATATAAACATCACTAAAAAAAATCATCATCATAGTACAGATGCATAGCTCTCCCTAAGATCATACACAACTGATCATGTGGGCCTGACAATCACCACTTGTTTTCCGTGAATCTATGTACCTCACATTTACTACCACAGTTTCTGTTAGAAGTATGCAAAGGTACAATAGACTGCAGTAGGAGATAGCTTCTGTTATGCAACCAAATAAAAAAATAGAAGATATAGATCAATGACTCCAAAACTATCCTCTTCGAGGGGGAAACCTCCTTTATAATACACAAATGAACAATTCTTGGATGACTGAAATGAAAAAAACCTCCTTTCTATATATATGAGTCTAAGGGGTCATAATATAATTAGAGTCAACATAACAATAATAATGTAACGGCACAACAATAACAGTAGTGGGATTATATGGGGCATAATAATAACAATATGGGGACTACATGGGCACAAAAATAACAATAAGGGGGCTACACTGACAATAACAATGAGGGAATACACTAGTAATATAGGGACCTAACATGATCCTCTGCTTCGAAAAAGTGTTTGTTGGGTTGTGTTATATTCTTTCCACGTAGTTAACAGGGGGTTTGATGGGCACCTGTAACCCCACTCTATGGGGTCTGGGGCAGCGGGCCGGAAAATTTTGGTTTTGGACCATATGTTAGGTTGGGCGGACCCACCTATGGTTTTGTGCATGATTTTCGCACATGTTTTTTAGACGCAATGGTTTTTGGTCCATGGTATTGGACGTGATGGTTTTCTTTCCATGGTATTGGATGCTTCAGCATGTATAAATATGTATTATAACATTGAAAGGAACATAATTAAAAATCAAGCTGGTGGTCCCAGATTTGGGATCCAGGGGAAATATCTGTGCATATATGTTTTATGTGTTCTGCTCTTGCATTATTTATTTTCTGTGTTTTAGAATTCGTATGCAAGTAATTTTTGTATGGGGTTAAAACCTAAATTTGGTATCAGAGCAGTTTTGGCTTCAAGGGGACGCCTTTGTTGCTGAGGGGTTTAGCTTGAGCCTGTGGTAGACCTTGTTTAGTGGGAGATCTGCAAGATCTATTCTAGTGGTGAAAGAAGATGGCGAGCAGTGGAAAGATAGAGATCGAGAAAATTAATGGTCAAAGTTTTGAGTTTTGGAAACTCACGATGGAGGATCTATTGGTGGATAAAGATCAGTGGATCATGGTAGATCCGAGTACTAAACCAACAGGAGTGTCTGATGAAGAATGGAAGAAGTTGGATCGAAAGGCAAAGAGCAAAATACGATTGTGTGTCTCAGATTCAGTATTCCTAAATGTATCAGGGGAAGCTACGACAAAGGCTTTGTGGGACAAGTTAGGGACTTTGTACCAATCTGTCTCTGATGAATAAACTGTTCTTGCGTAAAACGCTATATAACCTGAGGATGAAATATGGAGACTCGGTGACAGAACATTTGAATGCATTTAATACTGTGGTAAGTTAGTTAGCATCTTTTGATATTAAAATTTCATATGAAGATAAGTGCATTAGTTTGTTGTGTTCTTTACCAGATTCATGGGATAGTCTGGTTATTACAATAGGTAGCAATGCAATTGCCTTGCATTTTGATGAAATAGTCTCATCCTTACTGACGGAGGAGATGAGATGGAAAAATATAGAGAGCCAGAATGGTGATGCCTTGTCTACACGAGGACGGTCCCAGAACAAAAAAAAAAATAAGTCATCGAGTGGGAGATCTAAATCTCCAGGAAAACCTGTAAAGGTGGTGTGCTGGAAATGTGGAAAGGAAGGGCACTACAAAAGGGACTGTAAATCTAAAGCTCTTGATAAAGGAAAGGGATCTGATGATGCTCCTTCTGTAGAGGCAAAAACCACTTCAGATGAAGGTGGGGATGTGTACTTGGCTTCTTCAAGTACACATGTACATCACGAGGCATGGCTGATTGACTCAAGTGCATCCTTTCACTTCACTCCCCATAGAGAGTGGTTCTACGAGTATGAGAAATACGATGGTGGTGATTTCTTCTTAGGGGATGATACGAAGGCTAGAATCATTGGTCACGGAAAGGTGAAGTTGAAGTTGCAAGGTGGAAGGGTTAGAACACTTCCGAGTGTTCTGCATATTCCTGCATTGGCTAGAAATCTGATTTCTGTAAGCAAGTTGGATGATGCCAGTGTAAAAACAGTGTTCGAGAAGGATACCTGCAAGATGGTTTGGGAAGCACTGGTATTGATGTAGGGAGTTTGGATTGGAACTCTGTATAAGCTGCAACGTAGCACTGTTATTGATGGGTGCAATAGTTCTTCGGTTCCTGAAAGTGGAGTAGAAAATCTAGCGGTCTCTGGAGAGAAGACCATGCTATGGCATCAAAGGCTTGGACATATTGGAGAGAAGGGCCATCAAATACTTCATGGTAAAGGTATGGTAGAAGGTATGAGTAATAGCTCTCTGGATTTTGATTTTTGTGAAAATTATGTATATGGGAAGTAGAATCGGGTGAGTTTCCCCTCTGGTAGTAAGAGGGAAAAACATATATTAGAGCTTGTTCATAGTGATGTGTTTGGACCTGTGAAGGTTCCATCACTAGGTAACTCTGTGTACTATGTATCATTTATAAAGACTTCTCGAGGAATACATGGATATATTTCCTTAAGAAGAAATCTAAAGTCTTTGATAGCTTTAAAGAATTTAAGGCTCTCGTGGAAAATCAAACAAACAAGAAGATAAAGGTGCTGAGGGTAGATAATGGTGGAGAGTTTTGCAGCAATGAATTTGAAGAATTCTGTAAGAAGTGTGGTATATCACGGTAGAAAAATACTCCATATACACCTTAGCAAAATGGAGTTGTAGAAAGAATGAACAAGACATTGATGGAAAGGGCAAGAAGAATGCTCAGTGGTGCCGGGTTAGGACAGGAATTCTGGGTAGAGGTGGTGGATACTACATGTTACCTGGTCAACAGGTCACCTTCATTAGCGTTGGAGGATAAGACTCCACAAGAGGTATGGATTGGTAAGAAACCCTCTCTTTCACATCTGAGGGTATTT